>WOFM01000241.1:0-118542 GCA_011428145.1 Ericerus pela
ATTTCAATTCTGTTGACAGACAGACATACAAAAAAAATTTATATAGAAATGCAAAATTACGTTTGGAAAACGCAAAAAAATTAGTGTATTAGGATATATTATGCGTTAACATAGTGACGTAATTAAATACGTGTCAATAACACGAACTTCAACACACTAGGGAAGTACGAACATAAAATTTACGTAAAAAAAAATATGCGATTGCATACTCTGATGGTTTAGGCAGAAAAATATTTTTCATACTTATATACTGAATATAAAATTGTGTACTCTACCATGTATTTTAGGGTTATATCTGTGAGGATATAAATATTTTTGAAAATATATCTAAGTGTTTACGATCGATTAAAAAATTGGGGTGACCTTAGGACGAGAATCCAATTTAATAACATGAATGGGAAATTCAATAAAAATATTCAGTGTTAGGGACCCAAAAAAAAATTGGGCGTGACCCTGGGGCGATAAAAGGTTTTTTAATCGCGACACTTGAAAATGCAAAATTAATTTAAATTAAATTTACGAAATATATGAGAGCAACCCCATAATAATCATTGGTAAAATGAACACGTAAATAATTGAATTAAATGCAAATAAATGATTTCTCATTCAATAAATATAGGATTTTTCGATTCCATAAGACCTAATTTTGAATTTTTTCGTAATTGTGAGATTACGTTTCGCGTAATAATTTTACGTGAAAATAGACGCTAATTACTTGGAAAGTAAATAAAAGCACATTCAATATAATACTGAAATATTATAATCCATTAGGACTTACCAATTTTCATTGATAATGGATAGATTGGCGTGTGGATTATTGATTCTGGCCACTACACCTGTCGTATTTTGAGGATATGGAGAAGATACGCAATTAATCACGAAATGAATCTTTTTGGCGAAAAGATGAAAGATAACGTAATGTTAATTACGGAGAAACGCAGAAAATTAATTTTCGAAAAAAGATTTCGAGAAGAAAAAGTTTTTCAATATGGAGTATTGAATACGTAAGAGATCACGGCGTGGGAACGCACAAAATTTACGCAAAAATGTAAAATTCAAAAATTTACGTAATAATTCTTGCAAATTATGATAAAGCGGACGAAAATACACAAATTTACGTAAAAATTAATTAATATGCTAAAGCGATTAAAACTCATTAAGGGATGAGTGGTCACGTCCTTGCAGCATCGATAATCGGTAAATTGGAATAGGCGGCAAGGTGGAGGTGTTCAGAATTTGCATTCTGCGCATGCGTGAGCATACGACGATGAGAATCGGTTAATGCTTACAATGTGCAACGCGTGTACGTAATTGTAGGGTTGCGTGTATATACACGTAAGTTGTAAATGTGTGAGTGTGATGTATCATTTGCAGGTTACGACAATGTTTGCCTTTTTCGTCCTTGAATACGTCGATGTGATACATTGACTCTGTATTTTGTTTATTTTCGGACAAATTTCTGCATTTCTTAATTCGTATTTTTTAATCGTGCGAGTGTGAGAGAGAAAGAGTATTTATTAAAATGTGTATAGATGATTGAGATCTAGAAAATTAATTGTCGTCATAACATTTTCGATGTCATTTATTGACGGGGAATTAATTAGTACGCAGATATTTTTTCAAGGACTTTATTCCGATATCCGGATGCGTGAGAAAATACGTAATATGGTCAATATTAAATGCTAGGGGCGGCGGAAAAATTAATTTAATAATTTTTTCGCCTGTATTTTCGTGTGTAAGATGAAAAAAGTGTAAAGTGAATGTTTAGTTCTATGTTTTACTGGGAGCGGCGAAAAATGTTTGCCGCAAAATTTTTTATAGTATTGGAGATACCATGTATTGCGATATGTCATTTATTTTTCGAATAAATATTTTTTTTGTGTTCAGCAGAAATAAAATACGATGTATTTACAGTCAGTAAATAGTCTAACTTATTCAGTTATAGTCGAGAATAATAGGAAATTATTCAGGAAAAAATACAAGTATTTTTTAGTTGAGATTATGCTTGTGGAAGCGATTTTTATAGACGAATTTATTCAATCTACAAAGAATTATTCATCCTTTTGACCACATACCTAATTGCTCCTGCTATCATTGTAGTGGGTAGAAGCTTATAATTAGTGTGGTTTAAGGTCCAAGGGACCATATAAAGTTGGTTGGAGTCACACGCCTGCTCTCACAGCCTCGTAACTCACAACTGACGTTGCCTCAACACCAATGTCTCCTCTTCTAGAGGGAGTACTCCGGCGCATCGCCTGTGCGTGGGAGACCGTGGGCAGAGCCACGACACTAATCGAACATACTTAACATTAATAGTTATCAATGGAGCTTTGGGGTGTTATTTCACTTCCTTCGCGACGTAATATCTAAATATTGTGCCCAAAAATCTTCCTAGAAAGTATAACTAACTGTGGGCGGTAGCCTAAGTTATCATATGATAGAAAAAAATGTTGAAGCCTAATAACAGCAAGAGAAATGTTTCATAAAAATCCAATTCATCATTCTCCATCGAATTCCTCATAAGTACACGAGGAGGTTCTTATAATTCAATTTAGGTATCTATATAGCCTATAGTCTACTCCAAATAAGAAGACATATGACGTCATAGAGATGATATTTCATAGCTACCTATGTCAAGCTATCAGGGTGAAAAATGGGTTTAATTTTAAGAATTAGACTTGATAAAATCAATATAATATCGACATAGAAATAGGCTATCGCATACATATAAAAACTAATTTGAAAACATTTCTCCACATATGGCACTGTTAGTCCAATCAAATCAACATCAAATGAGGAGCACCCCGTTTGGTAGGTCTCCGGAATAACATACCAAAAGTTGCACCTACCCCACATAATTGGAATAAATGCCTTAGCCTAATGTTTTTAGCCCACTGGGGGTTGAGGAATGGGTCAAATGAAATAATGAACGCCAAATTTGGACTCAGCACCTCAAAAAACGTATTTGAATACTTATCACACAGTAAAATGTTGCTATCTTCACGACGCCGAGTCTCGTCTCCTCTCAAGTAACATCACTAAAGATTTTTATATTGAAGGGAAGATAAATGAAATCATAAAACACAAGGTTCACTCCCACACCTCCTTCGTTGTTTTTTATCGCCAGAACTGGACTAACAAATTTTCAATCAGCAACCTACGAGAGAATTTAAAATTATTGGTAAATCTTCTCCTAAAATACAACGTCACTCAATTTCTCTCTACGACGAACTTAACACAGTTCCCAAAAATCGTAGAGAAGAATTAGAAAAATTCATTATGATAATTTACCTGCGATCTTGAAATTTCATGATTAAAAGTTGGAAAATTCCCAATGACGCACATAGACTTATCAGAGAAATACACACTCACCCATTCAATGGACATCCGGGTCGTCAACGCACTTATGACTTAATTCGTCAAGCAAAATATTATTGGTTCGGTATGAACTCATAAATTCGACAATTTATAAAAATTGTAGGACTGTCAACTAATTAAAAACACAAACACACCCATCCGAGTACCAATGGTAATAATTACTAACACACCTACTAAGCAAATAGAAAAAACTGCTATAGACATGGGTAGTTGGTCCAATGAAGCAAACTTACAATGGCAATCATTACCTGTTATCAATTCGAGATCGTCTTTCTCACTGTATCTTTCTATATGCCATTCCCACTCACGATGTCAATACAATTTGGGAAAAACTTTAAAACTTCATGTCACTTTTTGAAATACCTAAGGTCATCTATTAGAATCAGTGTTCGAAATTCTGCAGTGAAATAATGCAACTTTTTGTATCAGAATTTGGAATTACTCAAGTTTTTTGTACTTCTTATCACCCAGTGTTAAACGGAGCTCTAGAATGAAGCCATTAAACAATCGAACAATTCCTCCACTTTTATGTGAATGGTTCTCGAGATAACTGGGATAAATACATAGACCATGCAGACTTCAGCTTTAATGAATTAATGTTTGGACGTTCATCAAAATAGATATCCAACAGAAGAGTTAGGATAAAATTATGGAACAAATGCTAAAGTTTATGAATAATAACATCACAGCATCCATCGAACACCAAAAAAAAAAAAAGGAGCAAACCAAAATAAAATACGACTCTACTCATCAGTCGGATTTTCGGTTTGCCCTGGGGCAGCATGCACTGCTCCCGGGTACGCAAACATACTCCACCAAGAAACTAGCCCCATATTCCAGAGGCCCGTTTCTGATAGCCAAAGCAAAATTCCCAAATGTCACTCTTCTCATTAAAGGAGTCGAAAAGGAATATCATTAAAAATCTTAAAACCCTTCTTCTGCTATGGTTCCTTCTCATTCTCTCTCCAGCCCACAGTCAACAATTCAACATAGAGAAAATCAACTCTACAGAAACCATCCTCTTTCAAAAATTAGGTTTTGCAAACAACCACTTAGATGATTGGACACTTATTAGTATACACAATCTTTCAAGCTTTAAAAAAAGTTAATTGAACTCAGTGATATGCACTCACACCTTCAACAAGAAATCTCATTCGAACGCGATCAATAAACTCAACGCTCGAATATTTATTCCAAAAATTCTCTCAATTAATTTCGTTCATCTATTTCTCGATCGAAACGGAAACTCATAAATATTGTTGGTCATTTTGACAATTGGCTGTTTGCTTTGATAGACGATGAAGATGAAAGTCGCATCAACACACAGTTATTTAATCTTCAAAATTCGCAATCAGCACTCGAAGATCTACAGAAAGACAATCTTCAACTAATGCACGACTCACTGAAGGAAATAACCAAGAAAATCAAAGAAATCAGTTCGCTTCAGGAAAAATTAACTAAAATTCTCTGTTCTTACAGTAAAACAGACATAATAGATTTAAAACGAATGTACTCAGCTTTTGTCGCTGAAACCTCTCTAGACTCCTCAATATTTTAGAAGATTTTCAACAAAGCATAATGGATACAAGACTGCATCAGTTGTATGCAACTAAGTATTATAACTACAAATGACATCACTGCCTTCCTACAAACGGTTAGGTAAATTACCAAAAAAGCGAATGTTTCCTCTAAACATATCAGGCAACTATACCTTCGAAGAATTTTAATTAGTTCACTATAGTAAGTATATACAAGGACAAATTAAATTAGACATTTTATTTTTCGCAATCATCATGCTAATAATGGAAATGTTAGAATACGAATATCTCAGCATAGAAATTCTTCCTTTTAAAAATTTCTCCTAACGTGTTTTCCTTTTTAAAAACTCATTCTTATTTGATCTTATTCGATCGCAAAAGTAATACCTTTGTAGAATTTGAGACACCTGACCATTGTCAATACTTATTTGGTCTGAATATTACCTCTGTACCATTGTTTTTACAGACGTATGTTTGGCTCAATTACTGTTGCAGAATCCGAATCCGCACCTTGCGAGTTCATTCAACTACCAGCAGTGTTCCATTTTGGATTCCAACTACCAACCAATCAATGGCTTAATTCTCATCAATCACACAAAAGTTACTGGTCAACTACACATGGTTAATTTGGTTCAGTAAGCCGACAAAGACTTCCACAAACCTGTATTGTCACCCTGCCACCATCTTCAAGTTTTGTTCTCAACAACACAGTTTACAAAAGGTAAATTATATCCTATCCCTCTACTTTAGTACGATACTACGGGAAATTTTCTACATTTCACTGGACAATATACAATTTCACCAATGAAAAACCACTACGGTTACAATCATTCGATGCCACAGAGGTAGAATCACTCCAGTTAAAACTCCTTGAAGAAAAAAAACGCTTCACAGTTGTCCAAAAATAAACTCGTGTAGCGTTAAAAACTCTAACATATATTTTTACGTTTATTCAATTGTAACATTTTTCATTCTTTTTTCGGCTTGTACCATTATTTATCTACATGTACCTACAGTCAAAATGTTTTCCCAACTTTTATCTCTTTTCGGCAAGGCCTTTGAGAGGGAGGGAAAAAGGGTACCAAAGGTACCGGGGCCGCACACCTTTAGGGGGCCCGGAATGGCCTTAATTTAGAAATAAATTGTAATTTTTAGAAGTATAAACGATGAAAAAGGGCGTCAGGACCGATCCACGATGAGGTTTTTGGAGGTAAATTTTCCGAAGGTTTGAGAAAAAACCACTAAAATAGGCATCTTTTAGAACCCAAAACGTATCTAAAAAATTTATTTCGTGAGAAGAGCGAGCGAAATTATTTTCTGAATTTAGAAACCCTTTCCAAAGACAAATCCTGCAGCTGGAGCTAAGAGAAGTCTTCCAGTTTATTTCTCCTGGGGCCGAAATTTCTTTCTGAGGCCCTGCTTTTCGGCCTTATTTTGTCACAGTAGAACAAGTATTCCATAAACAAAGGACAATAAAATAGAGTTATCCTTCATACAACAACCTCTGACAAAACCAACTTTAATTCTCGAAGAAGAATACGAGGATCCAGTACCAAAGCCTCGAGAACGGGCTGAAAACAAGCCTTCACTCAACACTTATGGTCAACCTATTTGACCACTCTTCTGGGGCAACCCATGCATTTTATATTTTGTCTTTTCTTCGTATTAATCGCTATCAAATATATCAATATTATTATTAATCCAGCTGCAGCCTAAAAGGATTATTTCCTTTTTGATGAGGCAAACTCTTGTTTACCCCGACGCATATAAACCATTGTAAATGTTGCCTCGAAGCATTAAATTTTATTCTGTTCTACAGTTATAAGGCCTATGCTCGATGCCATAGGCATTTATAAAAATAAAACTTCATGATAAATTGTCAAAATGTTTTACTCCCCTTCATACAGTTTAATGTAGTGTTATTTGCGCATTCAGGCTTAATTCCATTAGCCTGGCCGCAACAACTCTTTACCATCTTTTCCACCTTCAAAGATTTTTGTCTGGCACCCCTTCCTCTTCAGAAGGAAGACGTTTGTAAAAAGTTGCATTTAACTTTTTTTTTTTTTTTTGAAAGGATGATGGAAGGGAGTGGATGGGTAGAAAATATGTATTGGGTTTACAAATTATCTACATTGAATAATTTACGAGTTATATTTCCCACATAATTCTATTGAACATATTCACTGAGGAATGCTAACTTTCAGTCATTTTCGTAAAATATGTCTAATGCCTAGTCAGAAATGTAAATTATGAGAAATGCAACTGTTGATAAAATTTTAAACTTTCTAAATTATACCCTTTAGGGCATAGGGTAAATTATTTTAAAAAAATTATCCACCTCACTTAACCTCCCACAATACCTACAGGTATTTAAAGATATTTTTACTTCATTTTTTTTTTTTTCCAAACAATTCACCTCACCTAAAACCTTTACTGCATCTAAAAGCTAAAGCAGTTTGTTTCTCGAATTATTCACGTATAATTGACTAAATATTTTCAGTTAAATATGTTAATTTTATGAATTAATTCCATTTACTGGTTATTATGCATTTTCCTGGGAATTTATGTAAATTTAGGTATTATCGATATTACCTAATAATCGATTTTGAGTGAGTTTATTTCGGAGAAAAACGTTAATTCGATAAATGACGAGTTACGACTAAATTTAGCCAGGCAAATATGAGAAATGTGGACATCAAGGCCGGAATTTTCCATTTACGATGTTTTTTAATTTAAAAGATTTTGTTTTTCAGAAATAGTGCCAAAAGTTTCCAGTAGTCATGAAACGAAAACAAACCTACCCCCGATCTTGGGTCTTCATACCAGATCAATTTTTTATAGATTACATCTTAACCTAAAAATAGTAAAGAGCGAAAGCCATGCGTATGCAAGTATAGCGATATTTCAACAATCGAGGGGAAAAAGTAAATTCATTGCGGAGAGGAAAATCACTACTAAAATGCATCAAAATTTTCCCCTGCCAACACCTATTGTTGCAGAAGAATTTTAAATTGATATATTTGGTTGGCTGTTCTCCTGCAACAGCCTGACTAGGGGGCGTCGCACATCTTGTGTTATAAATGCAGACGAAATGAAAATCTCGGACATTGTATTACGTGTGTTGTTTAGGTATACGGTTTGAATTTTATTGTTCTCAATAGAAAAAAATTAACCAGTTGTGAAAAAATTAAACTCTGATCAAGTAAGTTCAACACTTTTACCTACAGTTTGAATTTCCTTAATTTGTTACCTATCGGTGATTTTCATTTACTTTCAAAAATTTATTTATCGAATATTTTCATTTATTTTCAAAATTTATTTATCGTTCATTTTAATTTATTTTAAAAATTTGACGATTATTTTTATTTATTTTCAAAATTAATTCAAAGTAGGTAGGCTTAGGTAGCTTGAATATTTTCTGTTCAAATAGAGGTGTATTTCCTCCAAATTAGGGATAATCTTAAAGTCAAATTTTTCGTTTTCCAGCCGAGATTGTTTTAAATAATATTATCCAAACTTAATTAATTGCTTACGGTATGGCTGCTATCTCAAACATGCTAATACTGATAGTAATGTTTTAAGCTAAATTTCATTTTAAATGTTAGGTTTTTGATTTTCATTTCGCTTTCGCTGTACACACAATTATTTTCCAGCAAAGAATTATTTTTTCTGCAACAAATGAACTTAGGTATTTGGAACCTACCAATAAATGAAAATAAATTTCACATTCTTTCTTTTTAGCTTCTTGCGAGCCAAAATTAGAAAATTAAGGTTTCTACAAACTACTTTCAACATTGTTTTTTCTTATTCGCTAATCATGTCGAGAATTCAAAAAATTATAGATTTTTTATTTTACAAAAATTGAGTCATTTTTCCTCATTTTTATCTCTAAATTCATCAGTCGCGTTTGAAGGCACGTCAAAATCTGAAAAATATATCATATTAATTATTAGGCGGAATTAAAATTAGAATTACAACTCCGTCAGTATAAACCCGATATAAATTTGAAATTAGTTCGCTTTGTTTTTTCTTTTATAAATTTTACATCGTGAATGATTTCCAAAAAACGACCGTATTCTGAAGGAAATAAAATTAGAACTTCAATTTGTTTCTCTTGCTGAATTTATTTAAGACTTTTCGCACCAATAAAAATTACTTACATGAAATAAAATCTACAAGGCAGTGAAAAAAATTGATATTCAACTCACTCTAAAAAAATCGATTACAAATTACCGTTAAAACCATTTTTCCAAAAAATTTTTTGTATATGTGACATCTTCGTTTCATTTTCATTCAACAATATCGAATTCGAAGTCTTGTACAGACAATATTTTTCCATTTTGTTGAATTTCGAAAAAAATATTTTCTTTCAAGTATTTTTCTAACGAATTTTTTCGGAAAAATTTAGTGTTGCCTAGATACCTTTAATCTATGGTTAATTTAAACTTCATCCGTCATATACATCCGTCATGTACATCTGTTTGTATTCTCGAGTAGGTGTTTATTTCAAAAATAATTTCTATCTTCCCCACAAATCTGACTTTCATTGACAATTAATCAATATTGGGAAATTTTTTTTAGTTTTTAAATTATTATTGATTTATTCCTTTCCCACTTTACATACAGCTTGATTGAAGGGAAAATTTTCAAAAATATTGTTAAAATGCCCATTTGATAACTAATTTTTTCTTCTTTTTTTTTTTTTTATGCTAAGTCGAAACAATTTTGATAAATTTGTAGCCGCTCAGAATATGAAACGTCATTAGGTTGATAATACTATCAAAAAGATCGAAAGTGGTTCGCTTCACATTATTGTTCAACATTTTTACTTTTACTACACCTATTATTTTTTTTAAAGGATCATATTCTAAGTAACAAAGATGTAGTTAAAAAATTTTCCGTGGGGGGATAAAACATGTTTTATTAAAGTGGAGACCAGCTATGAGGGAATGATATAACTAGGACTTGGCCACATGGGGACTAGTCAATATACCGCCCTCAACTGCAATAGGGCTGTACTCGGGATTTATCTATTGAAGGAGTCTTATAAGGTGATAAAACAATTATTTTTAATGTCTTCAGGATTCTAGAACATTCACGTATGGAGGAATATTTTCGTTTTTTGGGTAGGTAGGATAGTTTCCAATAATCCCGGCGGATACATGAGACCTTGACCCACAGTGTAATTATTTCGTAAATTGTTTGAAAATTAATTTTTATTTTTAATTTTTCCACTCTCAAAACTCAACCACCTAGGAAATGAGTACCCCATTGCTGCCCTAGTTGCGCCACTGATAACGAGCAAACTTGAAGGTCTAGTTATTGTCGATTTTACTGGCTGTGCAAAAAGCAGTCGGCGAAAATTTTCTACTTTAAGAAATATACATATATTTTCAAGAAGAAATATTACCTTTACTTACTTAGCTTATATTTAATAAAAATTTTAGCTTGCTTAACGATAAATAAATAGATTTTCTTCGAAAATCCATTTAAAAATCATGCTGGATAGCCTAACTTTTTCTCATTGTTTCTTCATTTCTATATATCATCGATATTCGGGATAAGGAAAAATATCTATATTTTTTTCTTTTTCGACTGGTCTTTTTTTTTTTTTTTTTTTGAAAATTCAGGGGTGTAATTTCCCCCTGCCCCATGCTGGCTACGCCCTTTCTAAGTAATCTAGTCACTCCAGTGGCAGCCCTAGCTAATTACGCAACAATAGCTTCACCATATTTTCACGCTGTCACCAATTATTCCCCCGTTTTACAATTTTAGCTTCCTTTTTTCGCCTTTTTTGCGCCTCTTCGAAGTGGCTATAGCCACAAAAATGAGAAATATATCGTTAATTATCGATAAATGCGACAAAAGTTATGGATGGTTTCAATATTTTATTTTTAGTTTTTTTACATGTGTGTGCCGCAATTTTTTTGAGTTAGGGTTTGGTTTAATAAAATGAATTCATGATTTCATTCTGAATTCCGAATACTGCCAACTGAAAAATGGAAAAATATACTACTTCAGAAAGCACAGAAACCGAAGGCAGTTGAACAATCAAGTCTTTGTGTTACGTACGTGCCCATCAAAAAGACATAAAACATATAACATAGGTATAGGTACGGAGTGGTGTCTCGCCAACCCAATTTTCTTGGACATTATGACTTGATTGTCTACCTACATGTACAGGCTAAGTGAAAACTTGACACAAATCTATTAATGTTTTGTTGAAGAGATTTCGATTTTTTTCTCAAGAATATAGTGTTTGAGCAAATTTAGTATAACAGGAAATTTGTGGTTTCGCACAAGTGTGTGTTGCCCAATTTACCAGACCATAGCTGGCGAAAAATCGAAGGAAAAATTTTGCTGACATTGATATTTTTGCAAAATTTTCAACTCAACACCATATGTCTGAAAAAAAAACTATTATTTCTGTCTTTATTGTGCCCATGAGGTTACGTACATAAGTATTTGGTATATTCGTAGAGACATTTCGTTTCTATCTTGAACTTAACGGAGATTTTTCGTCTAAAAATTGTTTAAAGGAAATGTATGCATATACCTATATGCGTAAGCGCAGATACGGTTTGAAATTTGGGAAGCCCCGGTCCTTATTAAAGACAAACTGACTGTTGTTTTGTTTATCAGTTCTCAATTTTTCATCTGTGAAATTTCTATTTATTATTATACAGATCGTGGTTGAAGAACAATTTCAACTTTGTTTTAGGGCGAGGGGGACACAAATAATTTTTTTTCTGTGAAGGGGCAGCACCTCTCTATTTGCGCCTATGTACTTATACATCCTTTACAACATTTTTGTTATTTATAACATATTTTGATAAATTTTTATATTTTTTCAGCCACAATGCAGTCTCCTAACGATCAAAGGGCAAATCAGTGTAAACCTAATCACAAAATAACGGGCCTGGCCATCAGGCCGGTTTTCTAGGAAGAGGAGACAAAGCTGATAAGGATAATCACGCCAACCAAAAAAATCCTAACAATTCTGAGTATCCTAAAAAATGATTAAATTTAATTATTACTTATAGAATTTTTATTGTGTTAACTATATTGATATAATTAATATAGAATTTAATTTCGACTCACTTAATCATATATTTATATTGAATTAAATATGGAGTGAGTCTGCTAACTAGAGTGCAGAGAGGAACGCGGAGGATCCGTCATTGACCGTTAATTCAAGTTGCCATGATGAGTATCATTACATTAGCGATGCATCCAGAACAGAAGTAGATAAGCAACTAAATTTTTGTGCCAGTGACGTCCCAAAAAATTTTTGGAGAGGTAGAAGGCTCACATGTTCTGACTAAAACTAGTTATTTGTGATACGAGTGTATAAAGTAGGTGATTTTGATCACACAAGTATCAATTACTTATACACGCGTGTCACATACTATTTTTTGCAAAACCTCCCCCCATAAAAAAATATTATTTTTGCAAATGGAAAACATATACGCGCAGACTATCTCCTTCCTTTCAACTAAACCTTGTGGCGTAGAGGCTACGGCGTTGGCTATCCAATACTGAGAGGGAGAGTTCTCACACGTCAGAAGTTAGAATCCCCGTAACAGAGAAACTTTGAAGAAAAAAAAAATTAACAAAATAAAAAAATGGAAGAAAATTATGATGTAGGCTGGGTGCAGTAGTAAGACTAGTGTATAAAATGACGCATGCGCCCAAGGCGATGTATACTTACTTTATACATCGGTTCTAAATGGTTCTTGCCTGCTTTATACATCGTTACGGTAAGTATAAAAATAAGTTTATAAACAGGTCCTGCAAAAAAAATTAATACCTAGCCTCTTGAAAACCTTTTTTTTTCAAGTTTGCTTGCTAAAAATATTCGGATTTACAAACTGCTCTCGAAATTTGCGGATTTTCAGACATGTTTTTGGCTGAGGAGGTGACTCACCCCAACCCTCTCGGTCGGGATGTTCGTCTTTTGCGAAGTGACAGACATGAAACTTTCTTTCCGAATAGAACAATCGGAACTTTCTCGATGAAAAGAAAATGACACACATGTATGGAATACTATACTAACGACTATTTTCTAGAACAGAACTTTTCATAACCCGAGTTCAGTCGGGAAGTTCCCCACTTTCTATGAATCGAAGGTTTAGTTTTACTTTGACAAACCGAAGAGCCTCCTCTGAGAACTAATTCTACGCTCATTTATTCCTCCTCACCTCGAACCGTAGAAGTGTACAACACATAGGTACTAATAAAATTATTTCGTTTCCCCATTAGAGGCTACACCGGATTTCGTTTGGCGAACATGAACATATCACTACAGATCATGCCCTCCTCACGTCACTTCGTACATAATCTGACACTTTGTTCTTTAATGAAATTCACTTTCGCTGTCAATTAACCTCATTTGTCTTTTTCGATTAGAATCGATCTCGTCTTTTTCTTCTACTCCTAATATGCGGATCTCTATAGGTATATTCAAATCAGCCACTTCAGAGAATCGGATCAACACCAGTTGAAAGACAACAGCGTGTTATCAGAAATGCCGAAGTCATGCATTTCCTTTCAAAATAAAAATACAGCCAATCGGCACGTGAAGGTTTTGATGTTTCAGATTCATCAAACCAACAACGATAAATATATCTAGAACTTATCTAACTGCAAGTCGTTTAAACTACAAAAACTAAGTCATTTCTCAGTTTTTTGGTACATTGAACAAAATACGACGTGGTAGTAACAATAAGAATAAATTTGAACAAAGTTCAAAAATGAAAATATTCTTTATTAATTATAGTATTTACTCGATAAAGAAATCTTAGAAGTCAAAATAAATATTATTGTTTACAACTTATGAATGTAGTTAACAGTAATTATCATGTTTTCTTTTTTTTAGTAGGAAAATTTCAATTTTAACATGGTTTTATAGTTGGGTTTAAGAAAAAAATTTTTTTCCTTTAAAATTGTCGTTGATTAATGTATAAATAATTCGAGTGACTAGTTTCCTAATTTTCAACATGCCATATTTTATTTTATTTTTTTCCACAAAATAATCTATTAATGACCAAAATAATATTGGTTCTGTTTTTCCTAAAAATTAAGTCCACAGCCATTTAAATTTAAAGAATACGTTTAGGGCTTTGTTGCACGTATACTTCAAAAAGCGGTTAACATGGTTTAATTTTTTCAACAATGAAAAGAGAATATTTAAACATACCTACGATGAAATTCGAATTTTTTCATGTTCGTAATTTCCTTTTTCCTCTAAGTGTAAGGTTTAGAACAAAACTGAAATTCATCATTATTATACATTGAAAATTTCATCAACGACTAATAAGAATTTACATAATTTATTTGCTTTTTTTATCTTTTGCTTTAAAAATAAGACATTCTAAGAAATAAATTTTATTAAATAACACTACTAATGTTGTATGAAGTCTTAATATTTTTTTTTTAAAACAGTGGAGAAAAACGCAAATAAAAAATACAAACAAATGAAGAATTGAACCAACCAGGAATACATATAAAAAATATTTTTCACATTTTGAAATGCACATTTTTTCTTTCTCTCATCTTCGTTTGAAATAAATTACAATAAATTAATGGATCGAAAATCAAACGTGTCCTTCAGAGGGTACCGGGAAGCTACTTGGATGAAAGCAAAAGGATGGAGATAATAAAAAGGACGTAAATAAAGAAAAAAGATGGGATCAATATGGAAAAGAGAAAAAAAATTTCGCAAAGAAGACTGCAGAATGTCTTGAAAAATTGATACAACGTTAAAGTAATTTTTGAAAAATCAAGTCGTTCGTGTATGAGAAATTTGAAAGTTTCGATACCATTATAGTAAAATGATGATCGAATTTACACGATACCCATTTTTCTATTCATTTCTTGGTTTCTAACCAGCATTCAACATCGTATTACCTGATGGATGAAATCGACCATTGGATTTCTTGCATATTTAAACATCTTTTTTTATTTATTTTTTAGTAAATCCGCTTCACATAACCTTATTCATCTTTATGCTTATTGATGATGGTCGCATCTATAACATCTTCCTTCGGTAAGTCTTGGTCACCCCAACCCCAAATCATATGGCTACCGTCTCCGGTACGTTCGATGCGTTTCTTGATCATGTCCATGGATACGGTTTTCAGATCATATGCCCAGCCAATTTTGGAGAAGAAATCGATGAAAGCGGTGGTGAAGTTGGCGGAATAGTCTCCCAACTCGGCTGTTTTGTAGTCCCAGGGAAACACATGATGATAGTTATGCCATCCTTCACCTAATGCCATGACGGATACACCTTTGTTCTCCGATGGATTAATGTACCTAAAAAGAATATTTTAAAAGTCATGAAGTAGGAAACGCTGATAAAGGGTGGAAATTGGAGGTAATTGTAAAGTTAGAGTTGGAAATGATTCTGGAGCAAACAAGAATATAAAAATCTAATGTTCTTCTCAAACGGTCGCTAGTCATAAGACGGAAGACTAATACAACGAGAAATCTACAAAACTGAGACTAGTTTCGACGGTAATAATACAGAGGAACTTTCAGACTTTTTAATAACAGGCCGACTGATTCAGAAACGTGTAGAATTAATTCTCCCCAGCGCCAATTCGATTTACCACGGTAAAGCATGAAAAAAGAACTTCAGTTTTCAAAAAGCACCGAACTTCTACACTTAATTCGGTGGAGTATGTTTGTATGAAAACTCCTTTTCCAAAAATAAAATCAGATTTTCATATTCCCTTTTTACCAAAAAGACTATTTTAATTCATTGTTCTATTTGTGATCCTCATTTAGTGTCATTTCACTGAGCTAATACACAGTGTATCATTAAGGTGTAGAACTTAGAACTGACTTTCAACAGAATTTGTCAAAAACTAAAACCAGAGATTACTAGAAATGGAAGTGTAGCACAATTTTTCGCCACATCGAATATTCTTTTATTCTGATTAAGTTAGAATGGCTAGCAACACAAATTGAAAATCCTATGTCTTTCTTTTATGAATATCAAGAAGCCAAAAAAGATTTCCTACGTTAATACTCGAATAAGGCGACTTGAATTGTCTAACTCTTCGTCTAATATCACCGTCCAAAACGTGAATCAATAAGAATCGACTACAAAAATTCAAACCCTTTTCTTTTTATAAGTCTTAATTAAATCAATGTTAAAACAGCAGATGAGGAGCATGAAAAGAAAATGTGTAAAAGGAAAATCAGGTTTAATGGATTCATATAAAGGTTTCACACGATGAACTTTTTTTGCGTAATTAATTACACTTTTCAAGTCACAAGAAAATTCACAAACGAAATAGCTCATGAAGTGTTTTTGAACAGCTGCTGTATTCAAGGAATTTTTCTATAATTACGACTGTATAATACGTTCACCTCCAATGTCAAGCCGTAAAAAATTATGTTTCGAAGAAAAACTAATATGGTCCAAATATGGAAAATATTGGGCTCAATTTGTCAACTTCTCAGTCACATTTACTTAAAGAAAAAAATTTTTCACAATAATGAGCATTCTTTGTTACCATGTGAATTAAGAAAAAAAAGAACTTTGCAAGATCTAGAAAATTTTTTTTTTTCAAGTTTATTTCAAGGACGTTTACAAAAAACTTATGTATTTTCGGCAAAACTTATCAAAACGTTACGGCAGAATTGAAAAATCAGTTTTCATATCATACAAAAAGTATCTTTGACCTCAACACATCGCCTCTTTCTTTGATAACCTAGGCTATTACTCAAAGTAATTTAGGAATGAAAAGTAATAATACTTTTTTCCACTCTTTTTTCTGCTATACTTCATAATTCCTTCACCACTCTCGCATATGAAAAATGACGAGCTAAAGAGGAGGAAATAAAGTTTCCGGATGTTCAAAATTGATTTTGGTAAACAATTTTCAATATCTACAAAATAACATCGTTGAATGCGTATAGTGTTTCGCTAACAGTTTTCCCACATTCGTGTTAAGCAATATGTTGCAAATGTCAACTAAAAATCTATCGAGTATGTTTAGACTGGCACATTTTGAAATAATAGAGTTACTAAAGAATATTGTTCAAGTTTTGTTCAAAATTTATGATCGTTTCATTTATTCAGGCAATCCAATAAAGATAAAATAAATGACGCGGTTTTTTCGCACTACAACAGCCAGAGACAAGAAGTAACTCTTTTTCTGAGAAATTTCTAATAACGAAATTGTCAAGACGAAATTCAGATTGGATTGGATAAAATTTCATAAAATTTTAAATTTAACGTATACAAAATGGAGGGGAGGGGTCTATTAAAATTTCTTTAGCATGATATACAGGAATTACTCAAGTCGAAACTCCTTTTCTATAACATATAGGTGTACAAGTCAATTCCGTCTAGCACAGGAGTGAGCCAACAGTGAAAAATCGAAGGAAGCTTTTCTTTCGGCATTTTTTACAGTAATTCGACGATACGAAGAAGTGACTCAATTACTGTTGTCTTCATAGAAAAAGTGATTATTTTTTGGCCATTATTTAAAACATCATCCTTTCCCGTAATAGATCACTGTCAAACCTAATACATAACAGGCAAGGGTGCGTTTAGAATAAACGTCCGAGTAACAACCAAAATACTCCAACCTTTCAGAATAATTGGGATGTTTTACCCAGGTAATCACTCAAGCTGTTCAGAATAAGTTGGTTGTTTTAACGTGAAATATTTTACAACAATCTATTGTGTTTCAATTATTCGCCCTGATATTAGGAGAAATCGTTCATTTTGAACTGGGTAAACTTAACGTAATATTTCAACTTTTTCTTAACAACCATGGTTGTTCATTCTGAACGCGTCCTATTGTTATGAATAAAAATATAGGTGACATCGTATAAAAATCCTAAAAAATTAGATTTATGGAAAAGTCAGAGAAGTTGAAGAAGGGGATTGTTATTTTCACATTTAACGAATTTATAAGTGAGTCAGTGGGCTGAAAAAGTCTGGGCAGTTTTGTTCAGCTTTTACGAACATGAATGTAACCAATAACACTGGTAAGTGATAATATTTAACAAAATTTTGTAACTGGTAATGCTATGCAGATGCATCCGATATCAAAATTTTGAAAAATTTCAACTGAAAACAATATAGAGATTTTTTTAGACGGATAGTTTCAAAAGGTATAAAGAGGTGAATTCGTAATTGTCTAGGCAATATAAACGGTAGGTACAATGTAAAAATTCCTATTTTCTTCATAAAATGTCCTGTATTCTTTATTAAATATGTTTAGCAGGTAAGGTATACTTTGGACACGAGCGTTTATTTCAAAAACTTGATGAAAATTATAAATTAAAATGACAAGAAGAAATTTTTTGTACGAAGTAAATCTTCAAAATATGAAACGTATGAAGTTCTTGTCAACATTTCCAATTGTTCATGTTATGACTTTGAAAAATTTCTCTTTCACCTGACTCAACCCATTTTAATTGAAGGTGAATCAAAGTGAACGTCACGAGTTCGTTAAATTTGAAAATAACAATCCCAGTTGAAGAAGAAAAACGATTGAAATCATTGAATATATATGTTATGGAGGGCTGATTCTATAATTTCTGTATGTACTTTCAAACAAAGATAGCATTTTTGGGAACAGAATTATTTTTTTGTATGTTACTCTTTCGACATATAAAACATATACATTTAATCTAATTATGTCCCTAAAAAACACTCTATGGTTGAAGAACAGTGAACTATATTCTGTTCCAAAAGAAAGAGAAACGCAAACCAACACCTGCAATACACGAAGTATGTGGACATCGTGAGGGGAGGAAACGATACGGATTCACACTGGACGCGAAACGGAAGTACGTCTGTTCGTTAAAATTTTTAATTTTGTCTATTAAATTTAATTCAATTTCGATAACATTTATTTGAGGTCGCCTGTCTGCGCCTTCAGAAATTCTTGCGTTACCAGGTAAATATCGTGTGCGTTTTATTTTTCAGGCTGATTTTAAAATTTTTTCAGACAGCGAGCTCATTTTTGAAACACTAAAACAAACCTGGTTGTAGTTTAGCCTCGACACCGAGTTAATTTTTTAATGGCAATCAAAACAAACCTAATGTCACAAAAACATGAATAAATTACATTAATCATCACATATAAAAATACTAAGTGACACAAAAAGAAAAGGAAGGAAAAAAAACGATTATAGTAGTGTTTTCGGGCAGGGTTTTTCAGCACTTCGGTGCAAAAACCCTATAAAATGAATTTAACTGAGTAGTCACGAAATGATTATTGACCGTAGTCCCACAACAGATATTACAGGTGATTTCCCAAAGTATTAGTGAAATAGGATCCTGGAGAAACAATATCTAAAATATAGGGATATGTTCCATCGAGAAGAATAGAACAAACAAAAGGAAATAAAAAATTACATAGCAAGTACAAAGTTCTACGGAATTACTGCACGGTAAAATCCGTACTATGTAGAAAGGAGAAATTTAGAGTGCGCAAGACGAAAATCAGTCTAATATGTGTTTTCTTTTTAATCGAAATTTCTGTTTTTACGTCACATTACTGATTGAAGATTTTTAATTGCAAAGAAATGTTGTTTCTGAATTACAAAATTACTTTTGTGTATGTCAAGTGATAAATTTCGTGATCTTTCTCCAATTCATCCTCGGAGAAAACTCGGAGCATGAAGTCAAGGCTTCTCAAGGTATTAACATCAATATTTGCGAAATAGAACAAGTGGTTTTTCAACAGCAATTTATCAAAACAAACAATCAAAAAATTTAACGGTACAATAAATATTGGCATAGTGTAATTTGCTGGCTAGCTTAAATTAGATTTAAAAAAAAAAAAAAAAAAATAAAAAAAATAAAGTGAAAAATTGGAAGAAATCCAAGTTTTATTGAAATTTATATACCTGCTTGTAATTTTAGATGAGCTTTAAATACACCAGACACAAAACAATAATTGCAGTAGATATGTAATTAAATAATCGATTCAAATTAAGCTAATAAAATAATTCTAAATAAATTTAATTATATCTAGTCGAAGTTGAGGCGTTTTTCATCAAAAGAGTATCAACTGTGATCAACTGGTGGTTTTTTTTTTTCCACGATATCAGAAAATAATATTAATTTAATAACTAATATTACGTACCATCAAAACTACCAGATTTTTCAAAAACGATTACTAGAAAAAAAATTTTCTTCTTTTATTCCTAGCTCAGCAATTTCCACAGCTTTACAAGCTGTCTGCTTCAGCTAATTAGAAATTTTGCAAATTTTGTGGGAGTGTAAAAAAAACTTTTGCGAAGCATTTTTCTACAATGAACTAAAAGAAGCAGCATACTAGAATAAGTGGTCACCCGGACCAAGAAAACAAATTCTCATGAAAATACGATAAAATTTGAAAAAAGTCACTGAATCATGATGTTTAATGCAGGCATATTTCTTTCTCCGCGCATCAAAATGCAAACAAGCAATAATCGAATCAACAAACAAGGAAACATTAAGAATGAGTAGTCTCTCCTCAGCGACCGCTTTTGTCTCTTAAGCTCAAAAACTTACGAACCAATAAGTCATAAAATTAAACCAGATACATGATAGCGTTAAGGAATGAATGACTAACTGATTGGCATGCTACAAGGAGGGTAAGTAACTAAGCACGCGAGAGGGAGAGAGGGAGTGTGAGAGAGGGAGTGTGTGAGAGAGAGAGAGAGAGAGAGAGTCTGTGAGAGTGAGTCTGAAAGAGTATGTGAGAGAGCAAGGAATGTGATAGAACAGAGAGCCACTTAAAACTGATAACACGGTAAATGTGTAATAATCATGAATGTGGAAAGATTAGCTTTGAGATTCTCCACAGATTTCGCGTTTACCACGATGAAAAATATTAAGAGCAATTATTTTTCAGAAAGTTCATGAATAAATAAGAAAATGTCAGTCGAATAAATCAGTAAGAAGATGATGAGGTGTACACTTCCGGCTATTTCTAGCACTGCGATACTTACTTATCATATGGTCGATCACCCCACATGTGAGCAGCGCTGTTCACCAACCACGTCATATTCAGCGTGAACGTATATCGAAACAAGGCAGCAACGAAGAAAGCACATTTAAAACTTTCGCCCCAGAAGTACATTGGCACTAAGGTCGGGATTAGGAAACAGAAAATTGGCATCAGCAACAAATAATACCTGAAAGAATACGAAAAAAAAATCATGTTTAACATTTTTTCATAGTATTTTATTTACTTATTGTTGAGCTTTTCGAACGAGTCGTGTAAAGTGTAATTAAGGAAAAATCTCATCTTACATTCCCTGAAAAAATTTTCGACGCTGTAGTCTGGAATAACAAGAAAAAAACCCAATTAATCAATAAAAATTTTCAAACGAAACCCTAAACCCATTAATCACCACGTTGCTGCGAAAGCTCATTCCTTACGCTAAATTTAGAACATGCCGCACGTGTTGACAAATGGTTGATCAACACTAATTGAATTTTCGTTTGAAACATCACGCCATTCTACCACTATTTCATACCACAAATACCACAAAATTATTACTAAAATTTCATGATTTAAACAGGTATTCGTTCATTCATTACGTTCAATTTACGCTAATTTAAAAGAAGCTCGAATAAAATGCTGATTTGGAATTGAACATTCAGCATTTGGCATACGACATAATAATTTCACCCTAACAAAGAAACACAAGTTCAAAATAATCGAATGTTAGTTGAAATAATATTATTCATACGAAAGAAAGTCAACTGTTTTCTGGATGTATACCAACAAAAAAGGGACGCAAAACAAAAACGAGAAGAAATAATTTTTCAGATCTCCCAGATTTCAAATTTTTAATAAGAAAAACGATTGTTGGAAATCCATAGTATCCAAATAATGGGATACATCAGTAATATTCATTTTTAATCAAAATATAACAAAAATTTTACCCAAAAAGTCGAAATTATTGAACATGACTAGTATTAAAAATAACTTTTATAATTTCTAGCATCAACCAATCTATAGGAATACTAGTTAGGATTCGCGGGTCGGAAGCGAATCCCAGAATCATAGCTGAAGCGAAGTGGATTACCCTCAACGCCCCACCTCCCCAAAAAAATGTGTAACTGGGCCACATTACACACGTTAGAATTCGAACTTCGCACTTTCAATAAACAAATCCGAGGATGTGGCACCCAATAATATGGTAAAAAATTTTTTTAACCAATCAATTTTTGGTCACAGGGGGCAAGCAATATGAGAGGTTAAATCCAAAAATTAACTGTAAATTTGAACTCAGTGCCTCAAAAAACAAAACCGAAAAAATTTAAATTTCTAATTACAAAACGATCGTGCGACGAAGGTTCAAATCCAGGTATGAGAAGTTTTTTTTTAAACAGATCAGATTTAAAAAATTGGGCTTCGTCAAGATAACGACCTCAACTTGAAAAAGTTATTTGAGAATTTTGGTAATTTTTTATTCGGTCATCTATGAAGAATGACGTCATCACGAAGTTGTTCTGCCAGTAGGTACATAAGAAAGCTTTGCTCGGCTTTAACACAGATATAAAATTTTCACAACAGCAATAATTATGTTGTAGTTCCACATTTCTTTTAGAAACAACCAATTTTTATAAACCAGCATATTTTAATTTTTAATGTGAAATTGACGAACGCTTTAAATTATCGTTACATTTTTTATTGGATCGTAGTTTTTTTTATACGCTTTTACTCCAGTTACTAACGCAACGAAATGCGACGTGGTTCTCGTACTAACATCTGGGGGCGCTAAAATCATGTTTGATTGTCATCAGTTATCACTCTCAAGGTGCTTGCTTTTTCAACAGTTTCTTCCACTTTAGAAAATCCTCGCTGTGGCGTTATGGTAGCGACGTTGCTCTTTTTCTCAAAGTTGCCGTATTCGAATCCCCACAGTAGTACATTTTTTCTTCTTTTTCGTATATTTTTTTAAATCTTTAATTCGGAATTTCGGACATGGGACTTTCGTGAGAGAAGTTTTCACGTCTTATAAAAAGTTTTTAAAATAATTCATTTTTATTTGACTTATTTCAAACTTCGGAAGGTATTTCTAATACGAAACTGATAAATTATCATTAATTAACAAATCGTTAGCTGTGCATTCACTTCATATTCGAGAGGCTAAGCACCAGTGCTCATGGTCAAGTCCTGAAGTCCAAACACAAGCAATCAGAACTGTAAAATTCGTGACTATTCGTATGAAAATCGACCATTTTTCGAAGTAAGAGGAAATGAACATGAATAATCTGGTAGCGAAGCTATCCCCATCCAATGAATAGGAATCGATAAACGTGAACACACTCGGAATGATTGAGTAAGAGCTCGGTAATAGCTTATAACCCTGCAACATGTTTACCCGCAACATAATTCATCACCTCAATACTACAACGAAAGTGTATGCAAACGTCGTCACGTTCTTCAGATCGTTCGCTCCTCGAACTGTATAACTGAGAACATTCGGTAATCAACCAAAAATCCGTTCAACTTTATATCTCTCATGAGGAGGTATGGCGAAAACATTATGATGATTCTAAATATTCTGTTATAAAAATTTATATATTTTCTTCAGATTTATACATTGCTACAAGCGTCAAACATTGTAAGCGAAAGCTATTACAAATTTAATTTTATAAGAATTTAAATTGATCGTCTTACAACTAGAAACGTAGAAAGAAAAACACGAACTCTAGTCATTTCGAAATATGTGAAATAACTCTGAAGAATTTTTTTATTCAATGAGCAAGTGAAGAAATGTTGAAAAAAGGCACAAAAATGCGTGACGTCGTTACCTTAAAAATTTTCAAAATTGTATTTTCGAGTTTCATAACCTTTATTTAACAATGACAATGATATTTATATTTCATCATTCGAAAATAATTTTTCAGCGTGTTGCGCCATTAAAATTTACTACTAAAAAACGAATTATACTAAAATAATGTTTTATGCGATTATTTTAAAAAGCACACCACACATCAGTTTAATTTTCTGATAAGAAATGGCACTATATTTTTATCCCAAGTCAAAGGAGGAAAAAATCAATCGAAAATAAACGTTCATCAGCTATTTCATCAACATATTACTTCCATTTCTATATTTTGTATCATAATTAATAATTTTTCTCGGAAAAGCACTGCATAATATTGTGATAAAAAAAAAGATAAAACATAATTTATCTCCCAAACAATTCGCGGATTAATATTCAGTTGAATTTAAACTTTCTTTGCCCAGTACATTTTCAAAGAAAAAACAAATAATTATAATATCAAGTATGGAAAAGAAAGTTATACCATTTCATAATAACAAGTTTTCTCCCTCATTTTGGTACCGAAAGTACATATTTTTGGGTCAGCCGACTACATTTTGGTTAATTCTAGTCACAGGACTAAATATCTCCGATTGTCACCGTGCATGTGCAGATTACTACATTTCAGTCCTACGTTCAAAAAACTTACTCTTTTCAGTCTTGAGACCGAAAAATCTGAGTTCCAACCCACAAAATGAATTCTTAAGAGCATATCTATACGCTAGTCGAGGACACGGAAAGAAAATTCGGGCCCGAGGGGAATAAACTGATGATCCCTCTTGGTGTCATATGCACGATTTACCTGTGGGAGGGGGTCACAAAATGAGAAACCACTTCGAGAATGGAGCGGGTGAAAATATTCAGTTTTCGGAATACTCAGAGGAGAGGGGGTTGAAATGCAAAACCCACCTATGGATACGGCCTTGAAGTTTTCTTTAAATATTTACTAAAAAATAGTCATTTACTTCAAAATTTGAGCCTTTCTGAGCCGTCTGAAAAAGTCCAGGGCCAGAACCTTTGGTACCTTCCACCCTCTCTTTGAAACCCTGGTGACAATAATCACACAGACATCGAACCATCATACATTGACACGAACTTAACTTCCTTACCTGAGATTCACTTATGTATCATTTAATGCGATACACTTTCTTTATATAATGGGGGTGACATGAACACTTGAGTATGAATGAATTCTTTAAGATGAATACTTCTGAGATAAACAAAATTTCAAAGAAATATTTTTAACAAAAAAAAAAGAAAAAAAAACAAGATTTCCAGAATTAGAATTTTTCAGTTTTTCATTTCGAAAAATGAATGAGAATGTGGTATGTTTTCTGATCAATTTTCAGTGATCTGTAAGCAGTTATTTATAGTTCAGCGGAAAAAATATGCTAAAAAACGTTATTCAACAGTCTTTTTCCTCTCTTTTCCTCAACAGAAATAATTCAATGACAAAAAATAAAAAAAAAATCAAGAACAGAACGTACTTCTTCTGGAATGCCACATATGGATCGTTTTCCAAGTCCGACATGTCGATTCCTTTGCCTTTTTCGATCACATCCGGATGTTTTCGACATAACAACCAGCCCACATGCGAAAAAAAGAATCCACGTTTTGCGTTATGAGGATCAGCATTCGTTTCTGTGTACTTGTGATGAACACGATGGTCGCGAGACCATTCAAATACATGATTCTGAAAAATGATGAAAAAATATAAAAATAAAATCAAGAAAGATGGTTCGATAATATCATAAAAATATTGAATGGCATTTGCTCGACTTATTAGAAAGAATTAATCTCAAAAAAAAAGCAGGATGTGTCCCATTATTCCTTTAATCTCTACATATTATAACTACAATAACTAAATCTAAACTACACATTACAAAATACTACGGGCTAAAAACTGTTGGAAACACTACCATTCCAGAACCGCGGACGAATTTGCATGAGATTTTCCAAAAAAACTGTGTTATTCCGAGGAAAGTTTGTAGCCATCAAGGAAATCAATACCCCCTCTGAGGGAGAAGTTACTAATTTTTACCATCTGAGAAAAGAGAAAACGGACAAAAATTTTTTGAACCGAACAAAAAGGAGTAAAAGAGAATCAAAAGCAAACTTCTCTCCTCTCTTTTTTCATCTTCTGACGTCTACTAGAGTCAAGTTTGATTCACACTTGGCTAGTTTTCAGGCTACTAACCAGCAACTTGAAGTACTATTCTGCTGACAGTTAAAGTTATTAGCCTTTTTAACCTTACAAAGTCAACTTTAACTTGGCGGTTTGTCATGTGAGATTCTAATAAGATTCTTGGAAAACTATTCCCTAAGCTAAAGTTGACTTAAAAGATAAAAATAGCAAACTGATTTAGTATCCCAAATAGCTCTCTAGTAGCTACAAAACTAGCCATGTAGGCTTTAGTGAGGTGGATATGATTCTCTTTTACTCCGTTTCGTTTTTTGTTTTTTTTTTGTTTGTTTGTTTTTTTCATTAGGTTTAATTTGAGTCCGAAAAAAAGGGGTTAAAACAATTATTGGATACTGCAAGAGAAGCCGCGGGTAACAGCTCGTGCGTAATAAATGAAGAACACACCATTCAGCGTGGGTACCCCTATTTTGAAGTAACATGAGATAATCCAAATTTAAAAGCAGATCAAAATTCCGATGATACAATTTCATTTCAAGAATCTTCGAAATGAATATTACAATTCATATTTACAACACATTTTAAACACTGACAAGCGTCACGTGCCCAAATACCAAATTAAAGGTAAACGATAGCAATTATAAGCCGACACGCAATTCCAAACGTTTGTAGTGTCTTCAAATACAGTGGCGCAGCGAGGTTCTTCTTAAGGGAAGGATTTGACAAGAAAAAATTTCTCCCGTTTTCCCACACTCCCAGAGTCAAATTTCAACTATTTTTCTTAGGGGGTAAAAGACCACTGGAAAATTTTAGTCAACCATCTGAGTTAACCAAAAATTTTGAATTAAAAAATGTCGACTTTTATATTCTGAGCCGGGGCAGCAGACAGGATTCATCAAAATAGTTTCGTGAGCGGCGTGATCGAAAATTGTTTTATGTATTTTGGGATATCAATTTTTGATTTTCAGGCCAATCGTCATTATCATGAAATTAAAAACTATAATCGTCTCATTTTGTGAAGCTTTGCTTTAAAAAAATTCAAAGTGAGATTTATCTCCTTAATCCCCCTTCGACTACGTCACCGTTCAAATATCAAATGATCAAAAGTTTAAACAAAAATAAAATTTTTTAACGGGTTTTAATTGCCTAAGACCACTTTATGCTTCGCAAATCGCGAGTTAACAAAAAATGTATGCTTAAAACAGGTACTCGGACATTTACATCAATAATTTGTTCACAATCGCATTTTGAAATTGTCTGAGACGAAATTACGAACAAACACATGTCAGAACAAATGAGCAACACCAACGTAATTAAAAAAGCTTGTTCAAACAAATGAGTACCTACCTATTTACACATTAATTATCGATCATAATTATTATGACAACAGAACAACAACACCGTGACGTTAAAGTCTTACCTACCGGAATATTGATGTATTCCAGAGGAACTTTTTCAAAAGCAGATTAGCCTTCAGATTAACCTAAAAATTCACTATCTATCAGTAGGTGCTCCGTTGTCCAACATGAATTTCACAGTAGCAATCCTTCTTCTATTTAAATTGTTATTTTTGCAACATAGTATCGATAGGCTTCCGAATAATTCAGCATGACAGTTTAATTTGACTATTAATTTGCAGGGAAAAGGGGATGGGAAAAGGAAAAACTGATGGAAACAAGAAATAACTTTCATACCATTTTCAAATCGCAAATGATAACTTTCAAAGTGCAAAAGGAAAATAAACACGTAGGTCTCCAAGTAAATAAAAAATAGTGAAAAAATTAAAATAGACAAATTTAAGGCAAAACCGCGACAATTGTTGTAGCGAAGATATTGGATAAGCCAGTTCAGTCAATAAAAGATTATCAGGAAAATTTGTTTTATAATTCTTGGTCCGAACGCAGCAGTTATAATTTTTAATTTTCGTAGCATGAAGTTGACAAAAAATCAGAATTTGGCACTAAGTAAGTTAACTTGGGTGAACGTAAAAAGATGATTCGTCGAAAGATACGGTAGAGCAATTTACTGGTAAAATCACATTTGTTGAACACACGAATAATTCAATGACAACGTTCGAGGACAGCGATCTTGAAAACTCTTCAGCGTACACGAAACAAAAAAAGAAAAGAGAAAAAATGGGAAATCCTATTCAATTTTTTATAACTCACAACGATTTTATATTTTTCTTCCATTCGTTGGTAGTTTTCAGTGAAGACAAAGGTGATCTTGAAAAGAAGATTCGAGAATCACGCACGTCCATTACTTCATAACATTATGTGTAATTTAAATTGGGAAAAAAAGCAACACTCTGACGACACTTCTACCAAACAGAAGTTTGTCGATTAATTGAGGGCGACTGTGTAATTTTTCATTATATAAAGTCATATTTTTCGTTCGACCATGGGTCGGTCGTCCGCCTACGATTGTCAGTAAATAAAAGACCACGGTTCTTTTCCATTGCTTATAAAATGCAAAAAGCAATAATAATTAAATAACGTTGATGTTAATACTTATTCTTAGATTAGGGGAAAAAATTTGCAGAAACGAAAACTCTAAAAAAATGGAAGAATTTAACTAACTGGATCAGGCTACGATATTTTCTTGAAATACAAACTACTGTGGGCAGAATACACGATGTCTGCTTATGATACTTAAAATTGATGTAGGACGGTCTTTAACATCAACTTCAACGATAAATGTGAGAATAAATCTGTGAAAAATGGTCAATTTCTTCAACTTTTCATGAAGTTGCAAATTTAGAGAATTATTCCAAAATGTACAACCTACGAATATTCAAGTAAAAGGGGTACCCAGAAGGGGTACACGAAATTTCATACACGAGTAAGACAAGGTTCATCAAATATTAATAACTGACATAGCTTCAGGTTCTGGATTGTAAAGTTCGACAACACTGCAAATTTTAGCTTAAATAACAAGAAATTTTTCCCATCCAAATTCACTATTACTTTGTAGGCGGGAAGAAAAATAAAATAAAAAAACCACTTCAATATATATCCAAGTCTGGAGGGAAAAAATAACTGAGCAACAAAAACCGAAGCTAATGAGCCAAGGATTAGAGCTACTACTGTGGTTTCACAACTATCTTTTACAAAAAGTCCAGTTATTGGCTAATATTTAGCTTTTAAAATTACTTCAATAATCAATACATATAGTTCTTGAATAGAATTAATATAATTAATTCTCTGCTTAATTCTACATGAAACGTGATGAACACAAATAACGAACTTTTTAAAATTACTTTATTTGAAGAACCAAAAAAGGGGCGAATTTTTGTTCAACGTACCTTGTTTTTTCAAACATATTTTTACTAACACATTAGTAAAACAGTTACTAAAAACTGAGTTTCAAATTCTCGTCTCTATCGAAGACGCTTAATTTACGACAAAAAAAAGAAAGTATATTATTCTGAGCACCATCTTAGGCTGTGATTAGGCCGATTTCTTCAACAATAAAACACACCAGGAATGTTTACAGTATTTTCGTAGCATTATTTACAGAAGCTGAAAGCGCCACACAAACCTTTATTATCGAAGAAACTTGAAAAAATTAATATTGGTAGAAAATTATGAAAGAAGAAATTTTTAATGTGGTACACATTTCTACTTTCACTACGCTGAATTCAGAGTAAATTCGGAAAAAATTATTTTGGTTAAATTTTCATTAAAAAAGGATGCTACAGCCAATCACAATTTCCCCACTAGTCGAAATGAGGGAATATCAATTAAATTAAAATCGATATGTAATATTTTATCATAAGAGTATGAAGGAATTGGTGTTGATCGATATATTGATATGATATCGATATGTGTTTCATTTATATTGTGTTATCATTTTTTCAAACTTCAATTTTCATTAACGAATTTATTTTTTTCACCATGACTTCCCAATTGAACCCTACATAATTATTTTACTTTTTTTTTCTTTTTTTTTTCCAGAATGATTCTTAGAGCAAAACTGAAAACCAATATTATACAAAGCAAACAAGTGATATGGAGAAAAAAATATAAGCAAGTAGGGAAGAACTAAGGTCGGAATTTATTTCAATTGCAACATTTTTACAAGTCAAATCCTACACTTCCAAAAAATCTTAAATTCATTTCCAATTTATCATGTTAGGGATATTATATTATTGCCAAACGATTTTTGTTTCATCGAGGGAAAAAAATCGACGCAAAATTAGAAAGTTAAGAAGTTATCGTTTTCTGTTCCAATATAAGGAATAACTTTTCTTTTCTTTTCCATTCTTTCTTTTTTTTTTTTGTTTGTTTTTCAAATAACGTGAAACGATCGGGAAAATAACATTTCGTTTCGAATATTTTCAAATAAACTTTATGTGACTATCAACATGCAAACAAAAATTACATGATCAGTGAGAAAATGGTTCTTTTCCCAGTTCTCGGCATGAAAGTAATCAATGGTTAGCAAGAACTAATACTGTATTTCGATAAGTGAGCAAGTGCAGCAGCCAGCACAAGGAAAAAGACCAAAAAGTCAAAAATTTTCGCAATTCAAATAACCAGTCGGTATATAACGTCAACCTAATTAAGTCGGTTGCAAGAACTTGTTTCTTTACACATTTTCCGCATTTAAATTAATCATATTTCGCAAGAGATGCGGCAAAATTTATTCTAAAAAATTCGAAGAGCGCTAGACAAGTTAATTTAAATCCAAGATACAAGTAGTGCCAAATAGACCGATAAAATTAATCATTTCCATGAAGTATGGAGAACCAGAAACATCAAATTGATAACAAAGGTTCTTTTTTTTAAATCTTAATTGACCCATTAAATGATCAAATATTTCATTAGCAAAGAGAAAGGAAGTCTTTCAATTAGGCTCAAAACCGCTCGGCTGTAAAAATTAAAACGTACGGTAATCCAATCAAGATGTGATAATTAATACGCCACATAACAGAATGATATCGACGACCTGATCAAATGTAAGGTCAGTATTCAAAACTGAAATCTTTCCAAGATAATTATTTTCCGCGTAATATTCTTTTCATCACAAATAATTTTTTTATTGTTTTTGGTAATTTGAAAAAGTCGCATTCAAGAGAATAATCGAAACATTTTTGAAGGGTACAGCTACAAGATACTAAGAACACGAATAATATAACCGAACTCGAGTCACAACTTCAAAACCATTAAATTTATAGTCATAAAGCTCGCATAATTGCACTGAACAATGAATAAAAAAACATTTCGAGAAGCCGATGACCGTATTGAAGAAATGCCTCGCTTTTTGACCTTCCATTTAAAGAAAATTATGTTTAAAAAAAAAAGAAAAAAAGCGGAACACCTGATTTCACTATTTTTATATACGATGCTTTTATTCATGAAATGAAACGATAAATTTATGAAAATTAAATGCTTACAGCTGTATACTTTTAATTGAGCTTACAAAATTTGAAAAATACCTCTAGCGGCAAACTTTTAACACTTGCAGAAAAAATATAAAGAAGAAAAATAAAATAGTGATTTCAAATTATCAGACAACCATTGCGGTATCATTCTATAGAAACTTACTGCAATAAAAGCAAATTCATATATTATGAAAATGGAATGAAAGGAGATAATGTATAAAGCGTGCGAAAAATGATGATAATTTCACGATTGGTTTTAGGTTTAGAGAAAAGGTTATTCCAGACAAATCCCGGAAGAAATTATAAAAGGATGACCTCACGTATGCAAAATCATTTATTGGATGGCCTGGCCACAAAACCATTTATTTGGATCGATCATTTAAAAACAACTACAATAAACACCAACTCAGGGTAAATTAGACCAAAATCGATGAAACGCTAGCATTTCTACGTTTTCATTACTGATTTTTGAAAACTACAGTTGAAAGATGCAGCAATCGTAATATCGCGTCAAATGCCATCACAATATTATAATTAAAAGTTATTCGAAAATTTCTTCAAATAAATTTACCTGGAATGCTATCGTATTGAAAATGATGAGAATAACTTTTAAAGGCCATTTGGCTTTGTACGCTCTATGAGCCCATAATCGATGAGCGCCAGCAGTAATACCCAAACCAGAGGCTTGGTACAACAAAAATGCTATTAACAAACCAAAACGAACGGTATGAAAATTAACACGAAGAGAAAACATGAAATATCAATAAAACATGTAGAATTCCGGATGACATACCCCATACATCAGTTAATAATTTGGCAGATGTTAAGGCTAAATATGCACCATATAATGCAGCTCCGTGAAGGTAAACAAATAATATTATATTTCTCCATACTAATTTACGTTTATATTCTTTAGCTGGCTTCGGCGGTGATATTTGTTCATGATCAATGTGTAAACTTGCTTCTAAACTTTCGACTGGATCATCTTCGAATAGAACGCCGGTAGCGCTACTATTCGCTGTGCTCGGTGCCATAATTCAATGTTCTGTAATCAGAAGATAAAATCACAAACACATTTAACAAACTGAACCAACATTTATAGAATAAATTAAAACTATCTTATAAAATTAAAACAGTCGAGAATAATTGAGAAGCACGATGTTCTCCATTTACGTAAGAGAATTATAGAAGTTTTGAGAAACCTTTGTTTTAAAGGTTCTCACAAATAATAAAACTCTCAAGTCACACGGAGAAATAATTAAATATAGATATATTAGATTAATAATTATAAATTAATGACCAAAGTTTGTTTCCTCTCCAAAACTTAAGAGACAGTGTGAACAGGTATTTACAACTGCTTTAAGGAATTTAAACGAATCGGTTTTCCTTTGCAAATCATCAAGAATTTCAAGTTAAAGGCTTCAGACGAAAGTAATCAGCGCGAATCTGATCATTTAGAATTAACAAAATTGGAATATTACCTCGGAACTCAGTTGATTACACAATAAAATTAGGTTTTCACTTTCCAGTCTTGTACTCCAGGTGAGCAAAGATCTGTAGCACAATGATAAAAAACAACTCAACTCAAGGGGTCGCCATTCGGAGCGAAATATGATCAACGAGTGGTTAGTTCGAAACTCAAGGTGGAAAAGACAAAAATCTATCAGACATTGGTAAAAATTCGACGTAAAAGTATTTCGTTAACCTTTCGAGATCAACACATAATTGATAAAGGGGTTAAAGAACACAATTTTTTTTAATGGAATTTGAAATTTTCCAATTGAGATAAGCGTTCACGCTGAAATATTTATGATAAAATTGCAATCAAACAACCCGATCAAAATAAGCTAATCATTGTTTCGAGTAAATGAAACGGAGGAATAATGAAGAAAAAACTAGAATAAGAGGGTAGGTATTCAGCTAAAAAATTCATTCATACTCAGGGAAAATCCTAGAAAAGTGAAATCATAAGTAAGAGGCACCAGCTAGCAGCTAAGTGAACTACGTTTACACTCTAAATGTTACTTTCTGCAGAATCATCAGAATCAAAATATAGTATTAAGCGATAGTTTTAAAAACTTTATGAAAGTTCATGTTCATATTTCATTTTTCTTGTAAATTTTCAACAGCAAGCTTTAAAACATCATTTTTTTCGTGTAATAAGTAGATCTAACATTTTCTAGCAGTCCAGCCCCCGCCATCTCAAATAATATATTTTTAATGAAATGAGCATGTTTTGTTTTCTACTTGTCTGTTTATTTGATGTTATTCGCAAAACTATAGTATTCGATCAAATTTGATGCAACTTCTAGCATTTTTACAATTCATTATCATTTCAAAAAATTACAGACGATTAAATTTTCCAAAAAATGTCGAACTTTTCAAAACTATACAGACTCAAGCTGCAAAAAAATCTTCAAGTTACAGTTAAATGGACAAAGGTATGAAGGTATGTTTCAAGATTTAAGGCTCTTCCTGATCGTGTCATTAAATTTTCTTCGACACTAATAATTTGAAATTTTCAAGAGACGTTGAGGAAGGAAGAACGTGAAATTTAGAAAATTCAGACAAAAATTTAAAACGCAGACAATCAAACAGCGTTGGATTAACACTTTGGGCAAAATAGCCAATTGCCCTAGGGCTCTTGGCTTTAGAGAACCTTGTTAGGGCCTAAAAAAATAATTATCAATTTCAAAAAAAGTTTTTAATTACGCTCTTTCCGTTCACGATTAAATTTAATTCAGGAAATTATAATTCTAACCACAGAAAAATTCCAAAAAACTATCATTATACTAGAACTATCGAGATAGAATTATCGATGGTGTCTTTTCCCCACTATCGCTCAATACTATCAGAATGGGAATCGGAAAATGCCGACCGAATAGAGAACGGTCACGGATGACGGAATTACGGAAACGAAACGGAACATAGCGAACCTAGGCAGGAACAGTAACACCTTAATGCGAACGTTGCAACATCTCACAATCATTTGCCCAACAGAGAATCCAAAAAATAGGCTTTTTAAAAGAAGGCTGTTAGATTGGGACAAGGGAAGCAAGCCGGCAATAGTTCTTGAAGAAACTGCTCGATTTTTCTTAGGAGTATTCGAAAAAAAAAACTTTCGAAAGTGCCGAACTTGCAAACCTAACTCGGCGAGTAGGTTCCGATTGAAATTCTAAAGTTAAGTTCTGAAGACATGATTTTGTCTTTAACTATTCGCACTTTTCATTAAATAAGTTCTTTCAATATTGTTCGACGAAAGAAATCAATTTTTTTAGTTTTGTCACTTCACGGAACTGATTGATCAACTAATGTAGAACCAAAACTTTTTACGGTTACATTACATTTAGAGAGTACTCACTTTCAACAAATCTGTCGCGACTAGAATTTTGGATGGAGCATACCTTTTCGCCATATCTAAGACTGCTTACAATCTATTCTATCTAAAGAAATTCCGCTAGTAAGCCAATCCGAAGGTAGGTTTTGCTTAGAATAAACAGAATTTCAAATTATGCATGCGGGTTTCTTTCATTATAAGTTTTGAAAATAATACGTTCCCAAAAAGAAGGTAATTTTCTACTAACAACACACCGGGTTTGCGGGCATCCTGGGTAATAGAGTGGAGAGGAAAAAGTTAAGATACACAGTGGAAGGGAAAACGAAGTACAAAATTACTCTGTCCCATTTTTTAAAAATTTCAAATTCAAACTGCCGACATATTAAAACTCATAGGCATATTGTAACTATTTTTGAACTTGACCAAAATATAGACTCAAAGTATACATATGCTACGTTTTATCTTGATTGGTGAAAAAATACGCCTTTCAATTTGATGGCAAATTTTCTTATATCCCATTATTATAACAAGTACTATATACAACCAGCTAAATATTCAATCGAATTGGAAGTATTTGAACAAAATTCATATTTTTGTTAGTGTCCGTGCGCATTTGATATGCACGCTAAGAAAAATGTTTCACTGTTTCCATTAGAACCTCAGTTTCCATCATATCAAGGTATACAGAATACTTTGTTACTAAGTACGCTCGATCAGTTTGTTAGCGTGTTGGTGAGGGCAAAATGATGTCACTTATAGGAAGCCAAACACACAAAATATTAAACTACTTCACACTCAGTTTTATGTGCACTAATGTGAGTGAAATAAAGGAACATCCTCTAAACCTGGAAAAAAATATTGCCGTTATTGCACTGCAAATACCTCAATTTCAGCTTTGAATTTGCATAGGATTAAATGCATTTTTGTACATGATTACACACTCACTGTTTTAACAATTTTGTCTTAATAATTTTTGCTGAACTTTATCTCAAAAGATTAGGTTGTACTTTTGTTATAATGATACTAAAGTATACACATATACCATAGTAAAAAAAACATAATAACAATCAATGATACATGGAAAGGAGAGAAAAAGAGATAGAGAACAAAAGAAAAAAAGAATACCAGTGGCATGTCAGCGTAGCCAAACACCCAAAATAAATGTTAAAACTACCTGTGGCAGCACAAGCCAAAGCGTTTTGCGGCGTCTCAGGGCTTGTATGTAACATATACGTATATATATATATATATATATATATATAGGATATAACAAAATTTGGTAACAAACTAAAAGAATATTTGTTTACGGATCAGGAAAGCTATTCCAACAACATTTTACCAAGCATAGGTGACTGAATGACGTGAAGTGTTAGTGGAATACCTCCCCAGGGTGAAACTTAGCATGCGCGTATATTGGGTCTGTATCTTCAAAGATAGGCCAAATCCGCCCTTTAGTTTCCGAACTACGGCTTTTCGAAGTTTATTCTCTAATGCAAAATTTTTAAAATTTCTAATGAACGCCACTTGCAATACACGCAATTTCAAAACCTGTCGTCTTATTCAGGCGAAATCCACTTTTCAGACTGACTTTCGACTATTGCCAGTTCAAAAAATAAATTTTGCCTACAGTCAAATTATTTTCATTTTGCCTAGAAATATTCTATTCAACTTCAGTAACGTTTATTAGAGGCCGCCTCTTTGCACTTTCAAAAAAAATATTACTTTCATAATTGGAACAGACTACTTAGTAATAATTCATCGAGGGTGGATAGATAAATAACATAGCAAATGAAAATTCTATCACTAAGTTTAAAAGCCAACTATATGGTAATGCAGCAAGAAAAAATGAAAAAAAAAAAAACGAAATATAATTAATAATTATACATGTTGAGTTATAAAAAGAATTGACGAACTTTGCACAGTACTCAAATTGTGAATATTGTTTTTATTTCTAATTTTTAATAAGGGCTAAAACTTAAAAAGGTACAAAGATCACCTAAGCTAAACCAAATGGTAAATAAAGCAATTATACTCTCATAATATACATATGATAAAAATTAAATTATGTTATTCATAAATTTTTCCAATCATCTCTCAATGACCGATAAAATGTACAGAGGTAACGGTCTAAATATACCTGTACAAGGCATTTAATATGATCATGATGATGTAGATAAATAATTTTGAACTTATTTACCATCAAATGAAAGCATCAAGCAGGCAGCCTAGACAATTAACAAGCTATCAAACCATATGTATCATATGAAACACAGCAATAATTGGTACGGGACAAAAGAGGAAGCAGGGATTGGTATGGGTATCATAGTCCACTTTAAGATTTTTTTTTTTATTCAATTTGTTAAATTATGATCAACTAAATACTTAAGCTTAAAAAAGAGAGGAAAAATAAATTTTCGGAACAAGATGAATATAACTGATTAAAGGTTTTTGAAAAAGTTTCGGCACCACGACTTTCTAACAGAAGCTTAGCAAATTTCTTTCGAATAAAAATTCAAGCTGAAATGACAAAAATCTCAAAAATGGAAGGGAGCTACAAGAAGAAAACTAACAAAAATAACTTGCACAGGTATTAATGAGCGGGTTGAAAATACTTTAAAAATCGAGTTAGAAATAAAATTATCACTTCTAAGGTGAAACACACTTTTGAATTCCCAGCAATATTCTCCTAAGATGAAAATTTTAAATCTCGATGGTTCTTTTTTCTGATCAGCTTTGGCTACAAACGCCCGATAACTACACCACTTTTTTCTGACCCCTTATTTCAACTATTTTTCATCTATATCAATATTAAAAAAAATAAACAGGTCCATCAACATTGGTTCTTCAAATTATAAACTTTGAATAAAACCAACACGTACTTCAACACTAACATAGGATATTATTTTATGATTGAAGCAGTTAAATTCTTCAACTAGATTTAAGTTAATAATCACGTCATTTGAACTACAGAATCCAAACAGAATTTCAGCGATATCTCCCAAACCCAACGTACGATTTCATCAAAATATTCAGATTCTCAATCTAATGCATCAAAATTATTCATAAAAATTTTAGCTCAATAGTCTATTTGGTTCTTGATAATTAATCCAGTTCATATAATTTGAATCAAATAATTTGACACAATTCCAGCGATATCTTCAGAACCAAACGTACGATTTTGATCAAATTTTCATAGAATCTTGACCTAATTTATGATAAAATCTCTGCAAAATTTCAGCTCTCTAAGAGCAACGGTTCTCTCGCAGTTAGTCTCGATAACTTTGATTACAGTGGAATTGAATGGAAATTCTGGGAATACCAATTTCATAGATCGCTGTGGTTGCAAAATGTGGAAGTAATTAACCAGGTAGAAAAATTTTAATGATAAGAGTAGTAGTAAAATGACTTGTATATTCAATTAAGAATTTGGCAACAATTCACACAGAGCATAAAATAAACAATAAAGTAAACGATACTAACACTGCCTAGTACCGACCTACTGATCCCTAGTGAAGTAAAATTGTGCCCGCAGACGTGTCATAAGCCTCACATACAACAGTTTTCACCAACAATCAACATGAGTTCTCAGCAAGCGCAGATAAAAAGGTGTCAAGTGAACAAGGCTATCCAGTGGCAATATAAATCAATGAGATATGATATTTCATCAAAAACAACGATTTATAATTGAAAATCCAAGATAGCACGCCTTGTTAAAATGGCTTAAAATAGGCTCACTTGATAAGGACAATTAGCATAACAATACATAAATTAATGAATTTTTCCGCAAAAATTATCAATATACATGAAATCATTTAATACTAGCTAAAGAGCCACTAAAAATAAGAAATACCTACACGTATTTTAAACGTTACATCCAGAATTGAAAGATATACAAATCATTTAATGAAATTCAAATCTTCAAAATTAAACAAGCTACGTGAATTTAGATCTGGTTTCAATCAAATTTTGCTTATTTAAGGTAAATCTTCCGAAAAAAAAAAAAAAAAAAAAAAAAAAAAAAATCATTCCCAAAAGAGGACTGAAATTATCACGCTACCAATTCTAATGGTGGGCCACATCACATAAAAAATTTTGGTTTACTCATTTTTATAAACCAATAATAAACATCTCTGACCACATGATAGATATGTCCAATATTTTATTACTGGAATGCTTCATTTTTTACAGTCCCTCTTAAGCTATTGATTGGTAATAAGTCTGTGCAAAACCAAAAAATAAAAAATAATCAAAAAGGAATTTTATCCTCGAAATTTTCAACAAAATTTTTAAAATTTGGTACTTTAATATAGTAACTTCAACTGCAGAGAGTAACAAAAATGTAGCTCAATCCGTTCACATTCGTTAATCAAATCAGCAGATGGTGTTTCATCGTTCACTCCAGGAAAAATTAGGGAGAATATTCCTTAGAAAAAAAGAAGTTTTAAATAAAAACTTGACTCTATCCACTATTCTTGTTTTCGTCTTTATTTCTGGATGTACAATTTATTTTCGTTTTGTAATGCTATGAGAAGGAAATCATCGCTAAAATTTTGAATACTGGGAAGGAAAAATATGAAACTTTCACCTTCATATGCGACTAAGCAGTATCTCAATTCATTAGACACGCGATTCAACATATACATAGAATTGCTCCATCTGAAAATATTGAAGATTTTCATATCACTTCTACTCATCAAATTGATTTTTAGCAACCCTACTTTCAACACAATAAATACAAATTACGATTCAAAATTTTAATATACTTTGCCATGGGCGTAGCCAAGGGGGCCCAAGCCCTCCAATAATTCCAAAAAAAAAAAAAAAAAAAAAGGTTTAAAAAAAATTCAAGACCACTACTGCCCACAACTTTTTTTGGGGGGGCGTGTTTTGAGGAATATTTATATAAACCCTCTTCTTAACTAAAAACATGTCTTCGGCTATGTACTTCGCCCTATAAAGCAACAAAAATTTATTATGATATTCCTGAGTCATGGTACTCATGAGATTCAAACTGCAACCATTCCACCCTTCCAAAGTTGGGGTAATTTATTTAATCTTCTAAACTTGAACTAAAAAAAAAAGACAAAAAAAGAAAAAAAACGTCTTAGTAAGAGGCCAGCACGAAACTGCCACGTTAGTAAGTTTTCAACAAAAATATAACGATGACACCTTTGAGTGAAACACAAAACTTCCTTCACATTTTTGTTGTTCCTTCACAAAATATCGAAACAGGAAACAAGTTTATCTCTGATCGTGAGCGTTTAACGAAAGCACGCGTGTGACATTCCAAAAGACATAATTCAACGACTTAGCAAAGACGTTAAAAATCGTAATCTACGGATTCCATCAAACGACTTTCAATCCGCTCCTAAACATGTGCGAAAGAACCCGAATAAACCAGTTACACGGCATTAATCTCGTCCTCTACTTCATAGCAAGTTAGTGATTCGACAGCAATCTTCTTTCGGGAGATTGTAAAAATTATTAATGAACGAAGAAAGCATTCGGCGAGTAAAATTGTAACCAATTTAATAAAATTGATTCAATATTAATTAGATTGTACCGGTTGGAATGCGATTGAAACAGTTTCACAACTGACCGTCTCACATTGAAGGACGAATGCAGCATTTATTATTGCACAGTCAAGACTTGAAATATATATTCGAAAATTTTTCATTAGTTCCCGAGGAATAAATTTTTTTACAATACTTGAAGGAAATTCAAATGATCATCAAATGGTTGAGAAACATTGCGAAAATAACCTGTGGATTGAACCACTTCGACGAATACGTTCACGAGCAGTGAATCGGGGAATAGTGGGAGACTAACTTTCATTACCACGGTTCTAACCAAACATAATAGCGCGGCAGGAAAAACGAAAGACAAAAAACTAGCTTTCCATTATTTTTTTACTAGAAGGAATTTGAATGTTGGGCTAATTTCAACTAACTGACATATACATATACAAAATACATCTTTCGTGCATTTGTGTTGGTTCTTGATTAGCAAATTTACTATTTCTTCTACTTTGTGCAATCGTCTACACGGCAAATACAGCTGAAGTTACGTAAAAGAATAACTTAGATCCGATAAATGGTTTGAACGCAGAAGTGGATATCGTGAGGGTAGAGGAACGTTTGAGGTCATTCAATACTTTGCTTTACAAGTTGGTCCAAAACGAGAGCATTTTCCAACTCTCATCTAATTTTTGAGGCAGTATTTTGATGATTTTGCATTGTGAAATACCGAAGTCCGAATTTAACTAGTTTTCAAACCACTTACGATGGAAATTGGCAAGATGAAATGCCGAGGATTGTTTTCATTTCTAATAAATGCAATACTTGCAAACAGGTACAGTACATGATGCCTATTACTGAAATGCAGCGTTATACTTTTTAACAATGAGTATAAAATTGTTGAATAAAAATTGTCATGGTTAAAAAACATAAATGTCTAACACAAATTTTCAGACGAATGTTACAGAGAAACAGGAAAATCGGGCTAATTTTTGAAATGACAATAAAACAAAAGAGGGATCAAAAGACTAAAACTATTAAGCACAATGTGACATAACAGAAGGGAGAATTCTACGACTCTTGATTATCGGCTGAGTTGGACGTTTGAAAAGCTATCTTTTCTTCAATAATTTAATTTTATAGTATAAAATAAAATGTTCATTATTCCGTTCACGGAAAAAGTATACCGTTTAAAGGAGAAACGTAATTTATTCAAGAATTTAAAATTGTGAGTAAATCTATATTTCCTTAAATTGCCTGCAACCGATCAACGATTTACGCCCAAGCAACCAACAAAATTATGGACGACTGGCTACACACGCAAGTTTTTTTTTATTCTCGTAACATGTTACAACGACTTGACTTGGAATTACTCAAATTGGCGTTGACAATGAATAAAAGCTACCAAAAACTGGCCGAAACGATGTTGCTTCAGTTTTCAAACGAGTCTTTAGTCCTCTCTCTTCTATCGACTTAATCCTAATGCAAGTTAGAAAATACCCTCGAATCTCAAAATCCTACCGCAGCATGCTCCACTTTCAAAGCAGATTTTAAAATTTTTTTTTAATTTCAAAATTCTAGCGCAACAAAACAGGAGGGCGCACAAATAATTCGAAATAATAATTCAAAATTTAACTATCGGAAAACTACGAAGAACGAAAATACAATGCCCAGAAAGAACGCTTCACTTTTCACAGCCAACTCGTGTCACTCATTAGAAATTAATTTGAAATAAAAAGCACAATTGATCTTTGACCTTCTTCATTTTCTATGCTATTAATAAAGGTGGAACAATTCCACCAATTCAGAGGTAAAAAGCATACAAGTCATCAACCCTTTCAGAACCTGTTCATATCTGATTTGTGGGTCACGATATTTCACTATATAAATTTAAGACGATCTATTCGTAATACGAAAACATTCAAAAAATGAAAATCCTATAATTAACCAAGTAAGATTTTGAGGTATAATAAAAATATTAAAACAATAAAATCTGTAATATCCTACTAAGATTTTCAATTCTCACAAATTCTACAAAAAAAAAAAAAAAAAAAATAGAAAAAAAAAAGTAAATCTTGATTGAAGGTAGATCCAATTTCCAACCAACATTGACAACGGTAATAAGACTAAACATGGAGGGAAAAAAGGTTTAAAGAAAAAATTTCACATTATAAATGGTATTATGGCACACTGGAGAAATCAAAACATTGTGAAAAATAGTACATTATGTAACAAGGGAAGAAAGTGAGCAATTATCAACGAGGCTAGTGTAGTAATCCGACAAGTTGATTAAAAAGGTACAATTAGAAATTAAGACACTGCTACACAAAACAATAAAATGTTGAAAAATAGCTAGGCGTAGACCTTTTTTTGAGGAAACTGAAGACTAGTTTCATCACTCCGACCTACTCAAAAGTGCTACAACTGAATTGCTCTAATATAGAAAATTTTTCAAGTATATATTATGAACATAAAAATGTACTTAACTCCCATTTCATAAATTTGCATTATTTCAATCTAAAACATTACAGAGAATTATTTTCTTCCCAAACAAAAAAAATGCTGTTGTTGAACACCATTAATGTAGCATCAACATAGCATTGATTATATTTTTATAATGATTAAAAATTTAATTATTGACAATTCTGCACTATGTTTTGAGACAATAAAATTAAATGGAAGTTTTACTTGTCATACTTTATGCAAAATTTACATAAAATGCAAAATAATTTTCAAATGATTTTTAATTACAAAGTTCATAAAAATAAAAAAACGAAGATGCAAAATACTGAACAGAAAAAAAATTCAATCATTACTTTTTGAAAAAAAAATGAAACCAACTGCAAACAGTAGGGACATAAATCGTAATAGAACTAAAATGTTGAAAATAAGTTTTTCAGGTTTTATAATAGTAATTTTTTTACAAAGTGGAATTACAACTAACGCAGTCGCTGGTAGAAATGCCTTCCAAGTCGCATGTTATAAATATATAATGCAAGATTTTTGAATGAAGCAATGTAGATCCCTTAATATGAAATACTTCACTGATGCAATTTTTGGTAAATTTAACATGGATTTGACAACTTTGAAATACATAGCATTATTACATCTATTCAAAACAGTAGGACGTTTTATTTGTTAATAATGTTTAAATTCCTTAAATGAGCACTCGAAAACTCACCACTTTCCATTTGATTTCAATCAATTTCATGTTAGGCTTAATGATAAATACTTACAAAATCCACATTCATCTAAATATCATTTATTGCACAATTTAATTGGTGAGTACCAAAAAGTATTGATTTTCATATTAATATCAAAAGGTATTTCTGCCAGTGACTGCGTTTGGTTGTAATTCCACTTTGTAAAAAAATTACTATTATAAAACATGGAAAACTTGCTGTCAACATTTTAGTTCTATTATGTTTTATGTCCCTACACACAGTCAGTTTCATTTTTTTTCAAAAATTTAATTATTTGAATAATTTTTTATGCAGTGCAAAATGAAAGTCTCTAGTAGTTTTTCATAATAAGAAGAATTTACTCTAGAAGTGACAGATAATTGTTGATATTGTAATATTTGGACTAAACTGAATTTAATTTTCAGCCTATTGTTTTTTTCTCAATTACTGCAATTCAAATTTATTTATTGGTCAACAACCAAATTCCAAGTAGACACGAGGAAAACAAATTCAAAATTTAAAATTGATTTTAAATAATGTTAGATCCACTATATTGGACTATAATAATAGCAATAGTAACAGTAATGGTAATAATGATTTAACAAAAAGGCATATCAAAAAATGTATGCTATGATATATCACACAATAAAATGTAGAAACTAAAAATTAAGCCACTGGGGTTGAAAAATATGTCAAATGGAGAAGAACAAAAAATTCGGACTCAGCACCACAAACCATATTTAGTGATGTATAACACATTAAAATGTGAAAACTCAAAATTAATGCCCTTTCAGAGCCCGGGGACTGGTTTAGTATTGAATTTGAGTGAAATTGGTCCACTGGTTTTCAAATAGTGGTCATTACAAAAATTTGACACTTTTGGAAAATACACACCTATGAACAGTGATGCGCAGCAGATATTTATTTTTTGGAATACACAATAATCATCAAGTACAGTAGATGCACCAGTTTGCAACAGTTTAAGGGAAATTTTTAGTTTGAAGTGGCATAATTCAGTGTAGAATGAAGGTATTTGTTATGTGAATGTTCATTACATGAATCATCTCCAGATTGATATTTTCTTTTTAAATTTTTATTATATTGCTCTGAATATTATTTTTTTATTACTTTTACATGAAAATACAACCTGCCCTAGTTTGCAACACTTCTGCTCTAGTTGGAAACATTTATGTTCCAATTTGTAACACACAAATAATAGTACAAAATAGGAGAAAAAAGGTGTATTTTATTTCATAAACTGGTAATATTAATCAGAAATTTCAATATTTTTCTTCCATAAGATTAGGGGGACTTGAAAAAGCTTTCATTGTGTAAATAAAGCTGATCAACATCCTCAAATTGGTACTGGTTAAGGGTTGAAAATGCGGGAAAATGTATTTTTGTATAGCAGCCATAAAACTAGAATTCTTTGAGAAATTTAATATTTTAAAAAGGAATATGACGTAGGAGATGGTAATTCATGTTATCACACTCAAATGGTTAAAATAATTTGAATTTTCTCATTCAAACTGATGCAAAAAGTGTCTGTTACAAACTGGAAATGTTAACATTCAATGAACCATTTTGTAACAAGTGTATAATACTAATAATTTTAGCTAAATTAATCTAAAACACTAATTTTCATCAATATCGAAGTGTACTTACTATCTTAGAACACTAAAATATTCACACTATATCAATTATTCTCATTTAACTGAGCATTATTCATCATTTATTACGCAGATTTCTTTTAAGAAAAAAACTTTTTGTATTTTACACAATAGTTGGAATTTTCTTTGATTTATGGTTTCATCCTTGTCATAGATGAAGTATTGAAAATAGACGGGAATCAAATAGTATGGTTTAATATTTGGGATAAAAGTACTTCCAACTGATAAATCTCCTTTTCTTCTTATTTCTATGCCTTAAACTTCAATATGTTCGAAACTTGTATAGTGTTGCATACTGGTGCATCTACCCTACCAACAGTTCAGTGTTACAAACAGTTTTGAAAAGTTTTAGTTCATTAGATGGGAATCGTATTGAAGCAAATTCTACTCGCAAAAATGAAAATTTAAGGGTTTTTGTTTGAAGGGGCAGCTGTTGTTAAAAACAATTATTTTACATCGGCGAGGCTTTTGATAAAAACAATATCAAAATCAATATGAACTGGTCTGTATTAATTCTTTCATTCAAAAATAAAAATTAATTTTTTAATAATTTATCATCACATTCACCGTGTCTAGAGGTTATACACCGGGTGAAAGTACAAACGTAGACTATAGGCGTTTGAGGAGAAGGAAAATTTTTTTTTCTCAACATCAAATTTCGTGAAAATTCTACCAATATTACGAAATATATTATACGAGTATTACGAAGTGATAAAAAAATAAAGATAAAGAATAATTACAATTATAAGCTTGCACATTGCATAGGCTACATGAACTTTAGACGAACAAAAATTTTTCAGTCTGTTACTCAGGTCATATTTGAATTTAGAACTTACTGTGCAATCAATAATAGAACGTATTAATATAATTGAATGGATGGAAAAAGCCTACTCTAGACTCAACAAAGAAAATTTTGGATCGCTAATCGTAAATTAAATTTTATAAATTTGAAATTACTTTACGCTAGTAGATATAACGGGAGCTTCTAATCATATAATCATATCTTAGAACCTCTCAGGCAGTCACTTGTTTTGAGACTTGTAACCACTTCATATTGTCAGGGTAGCTTTTTATAGTGAATAAAAAATACCATAGATTAATTCTATGGCGTTAAAATACACACATATATATATATATCTTGAAAAAAAAACAGGTGGTAATTTATTCACGAACATGAATTTAATGGCCTCTGAATCTGTGAAATATTGATTTTCAGGGCACTTATATAATAGTGAAAAAAAGTTTTTTAAAAAAAATGAAAACGACTGGTGTAACAGAATAGCTTCACTAGTTGAAAAATAAATGAAAAGTAAACTGAAATATTAAAAATAAGTTTTCTTTTGGATTTCTAAAGGATAAATAAATAGAATATAAAATTACTATCCCTCATAAACTACTACGTAATTACAAAATATATAGTGTATCAAATTTCCATCATACTCGACCAGTATAAACTGATGCAGGGTTGGTTGGTGATTCAGGTTGTGTCATTAATTGTTTGTTCACTATGAGAGCGTCAATTTCCATTATGTCGATATGGGAATCACGTAGTAATATTTAATAAATTAATTGTGCAAATGTTTGTCAGGACTCCTCATTTAATCGCTATAATAGGAGTGTTCAATCCCCTATAATGCCTATTATCACTTGACCACATCATCGACTTTTTTGAGTTATATTTGTAGTATGGGAAATTTGAACCAGCGGCCGTCTGTGTGTTAGTACATACTAGGTAGGTTGAGGGGGGATCGTAATTTTATATACTATTCATTTAGCCTTTAGAGAGCCAAAAGAAAACTTGTTTTTAACATTTTAGTTCACTTTTCATTTATTTTTTAACTAGTAAAACTATTCTGTTATGGATATCATTTTTATTTTTTTTAACTTTTTTTTTTATTTGATACATTTTTGTATCTCAATACTGAAACAATTACAAAAGTCGAAGTTTAACTTCTTTTTGGAGCCCTTAAAATTGAAGAATGGTCTGACTATAAAAATGAAAATCTTATTTAAATGAGTGCCTCAAAAAACATATCCACTGATGTGTTACAAAACAAAATATTGAAAGAAACAATTTTTCCCCTTTTGTAACCCCTGGACAATGAAGAATGAATCAAATGACAAAATTAATATCAAAATCAAATTCAGCAAATAAAGAAACAAACTCTATGGTGCATCACACAATAAAATATGAAAAACAAAAATTTGGTCCCCTTTTGAAGCTGCTGGTGTCAAGGAATGAGTCAAATGAAAAAATGAATGTCTCATTCAAACTCAGCACATTACAAAACAAACCACGTAGTGAGTGTATCTCACAATAAAATATAAAAATTAAAAATCTGGACCCATTCTGAAGCCCCTGGGGATCAAACATTGGTCAAATGAAAAAATGAATGTAATTTGAACTCAGAGACTCAAAAAACATACTCCATAATATATTTATATTATAAAATTCAATCCCACTTTTTGTATATTTATCCGTGTTTTTTGCAACATTCACATTTTAATTTAAAAAAAAAAAAAAAAAAAAAAAACTGCTCTTCTCTCACTTTACGATTTCTCAGCTACTACAAAGCTAGAGTTTGTACTATTGAAAAAAGGAGAAAATTTTCTAGAGTTCTGTAACAAAATTCATTTTTATCGCCATTAGTTCTTCACAAATTTCCATAAAAAAACTGCAATTTAATGAGAAATTTGTCGTTTTTTAATTTGTCATTTATTTCAAAAACTAATGATGACAGAAAACAATTTTGAGCAATGACCCCCCTTACTTTTTCATAACAAAATCATTTTCACCGTCAGATTTCATCTAAATGTAATTAATCACTACATGACGACGACGACGAGATAAAATGCAAGTATAAAGTAAGGCACCCTACCCATTACTATGTAATTATAGATACTTTTATATGTATATATATACACACACAAGGTGCTTTTTGCATAATACTTTATATATATTTATACGAAGTGCTTTCTACATAATACTTCGCCATTTTTTGGACATTGAATGTACACGCATGTATAAGATTTTGGTAATTTAGGATTTGTAACTGGAGCGAGTAGAGACAAGGAATAGATCAAATGAAAAAATTAATGTCAAATTTGAACTCAACACTTCGAAAAGCATACCGTATGTTGTATCCCACAATAAAATATGAAAATTTAAATGGAGGAAGTCAGCATGTAGACAGGCATACATAATCTGAAGATGATATTGATGAACGAAAAATAAAATAAAAAGAGTAGCGACAAACATAATAATATTATGAAGAGAAACACTATTTTCCTGATGCAACTCTTGGTTCAATATTAATACATAAAGAAAACCTTTGCGAATAACAAACATAGAATCATTACAAATAAATTTTAATCGCAATACAGCAAAGAGTAAGTTGTGATAATTCAAACGATCCACAATGGGAAAGAAATCGCCTATGCCACAGCACCAATACTGATCACGTTCTTCATCACTTTTAATGGAAAAATTTGCAATCTAAAAATCGTCTTTGTTTCTCATTCAAATTTTTATTTATTTATTGATTATTGACGCTCCACAATTGTAAAGTCATTTGCGTCATCTGTGGTATTATGCTACATGGAGTACAAGCATTTTAGGTTCATAATATTTTTTTAGATGGGATGGACAAGTGCCATAGCGAATATCGACGACCGAGTACCATAGAAAATCGAGTCTTTCTCAAAAAAAGTATTGTTATTATCAATCCTATGATGAGACCATTCTCTCTGAGTGTCACAGTAAAAAAAACTTACAGAAATTAATATACAGATGATTCAAAAATTCTGATTTACAATCAAATCGTCCCTTACTCGAGGTACATAGCCAATCCTAAATACTAAAACGTAACCAAACAAAAAAATGAATAAATAACAATAATTTAAAAGTTTATTCAACTTTATTACGGACACTGATCAACTGGAGATATGAAAAAAACAAAAAAACAAAATAGGAAAATACTTTTACAGTCCGGGTCATAAGGGGAGGGGGTAATAAGAACATGAACTCTCTTAGAATTAAAAAGAAAATAATTGCTCGAACATTAACAACGATTTTACCCTTTATTGATGCTTTCATCTTTGTAGAAACAACTGAGCTGAAAATTTTCCAATTAGTTCAAAATTTTATTATCTCCTGGAAAAGATATCAATGCACGAAAGACCGTATTATCTGTCTATTCTGAAGTCAGGGACTAAAACATTAAATTTACATATTTTCATGGATGTAATTTCGTACTCGTCACAGGCATACCTTAAAAGATGAAGAGGATAAAGTAATACCAACAAAACGCGGAGAGTTTAAAAATCATTTAATCGATTCAATTAAAATCTCCCTTTCATAAGGCCAGTAAAATTTTTGGGGATAATCGCTAAATACGTAAAAAAGGAAGAGAAATCTTGGCGAATGCGCAATTATACATGCTTATCGATCGATAAATGCAACAAGTATATGGTTTCGCTTTCTTTTCCAACAGCATATACTCGAATTATTCAAAATGTATACGAAGTCGACTGTGGTGCCCGCATACTCGAACAGTGAGGCGATGAAAATGGAGATAAGTGAAAGGGGAGGAGAGGCTGAAGCTTGACCTTTCCATGACATTGTTTCAAGCTTTTCCGAGGAGGTACACACAACTTTTGAGCGATACGAAAAAGATATTGAAAATACCACCCGAGTAATACATACGAATATTATGGAAAAAGAACGAGTGATGGCATCGAATTAGCAAAAAATTTTAACGACGAGGAACTTTGACCCCTGAATAATAACGTAAAAATGAATAGAAAAGTGAAACGACTACTCATCTACAACGAAGTAACGAACCATATGTTAAATTAATCACGTACTGTAAACTACTATAGGCGATTGATGAAAACCCATCAATTCGACCAGTAAGATATTCTTTGAGGGTACCTAACAAATACTTAAATCTCTTGAAAATAGGTGTTTAAATAATTTTTTGACTAATTCTTGAATTTTCGAAGGAAAAAAATATATATAAAAGTAAAATTCATGAAAAAAATCGTTATGCGTGATTTCCATCACGTAGAAAAATTTCGCTATCAATACATGTTTACCCATAATGATAAGGTAATTAAATTAATACAGTTTCGCCGGAAGAACAATACCATGGATTAATCACCGATTTTTCAAAGGCTCAATTAGTATAATTTATTCGTGCTAATAATCTTATTCATTGACTACGGCGTACATGCTAAATGTCGAGGGTAAATGTTACATCTTTAATTTAACGTGAAATTTTTTTCCCCATATTTTAGAAATGAATTTATTTGTGCAGTATTCTAAAATAATAGATAATTAGAATAAAAGTGGTAATGAAAAGCCAGAAGAGGGTACGAAAGATGTTCAACAATATGCAAGGGAGGCGAAATCCAAAGAAAATTGGGAACCATAGACTTAATGACATAATATCATAAGAAAAAGGACGTTTAACCGCAAAAAAGTTAATTTCATAGGAGAATAAAAAAATGAAAATTATTCCCTCCAAACCTTCATTATTCAACGAAAAGATAACTTTTAACCCGAGGACTAACGTCATAGTTAGCTTACTTAGAGTTCTAGGAGTTACATGAGAATAATATTTCTGCATTAAAAGACAAACAAAATACAATATCCGAACAATTTGCAGTTACGCGTGTTTTTTTTAGGAACAGTAAATGACGCGTTCCCAAGTCAAAATAATAATAATTTTAGCAAGAATTCAGCAAGGAAATACTGAGTAATATAAATAGTGAAATACATTTTTTTGAAAACCGACAGCTTACTAATTCAAAAAGATTTCGCCTATTCGAGGTAGAGAGATTACAATGCCATTAATGGATTAAAAATAAGTTTTTGTGGTAGGCCCACCTTCTATTCTAGAACACTGAACATCTGGAATTTTAACAACCCTCTGCAGAGGCGAAGCTAAGATAAAACTTCAAGGACGACTTAAGGTCCGGTGATTTTCTCTTCAAAGGAAGTTGAGCAGAATTATTTTACATTTTTCTCAACAACTGGTACATATTTTACGAATTTTTTCCGAAACGGCTTCGCTGGGTTTTGGGACGCTTACCCACTATGCCCCCTCAAGCTTCGCCTCCAACTCTCTCGCTAAAAATTTCTAAAAAATAGGAGAGGATGTAAATATAAAGTTTTTGCGTAGTTAAATCATTTTTTAACAATAGCACCTCCGTACTACCTCGATCATTAGTCGATCCTGGCAACACTACTTGTACACGATACTCTTTTTTCTCCGGAAATAGTCAATGAGCAGCAATTATAATTTTACACTAAACGAAATAGCAAGTCGAACACTTCAAACTCGTTCTCTGTAAAATCAGTATAATGATACTTATGATAGCGTTAAACGACAGAAATGTAGTATTTTCAAAGCAATGACAAGAGACTTTACGACACAATTGTAAATAACATAATTATAAATAGAAAATCACGTTGCAAATCTCTTCCATCCCTGGATATTTCCAAATAAATGAACAAAAAAAAAGGCAAATTAACAGAAAATTTACCGATTTAGGAATATCGTTTATTATTTCAAATAATTACAAAAATTAATAATGGTAGAAAAACATTTTCAACGATGAGCTCTCACCAATTTTTCAACAAGTTCATTTCTGTTGATAAATTTTACTCAAAACGAACTTATTCATTATGAATTAATGGCAAGTTAAAAAAAAAAATTCTGTTAATTCCGAGAATCAGCTTTTTCAAAAATAATTTCTTTTCTTTAAATTTTATGGTAAAAATAGATAAATAAGTCCATAAAAAAATAAATCCTTTCAATTTTCAAGTCATGTGCTATACACATTTTTCACAGGTTTAATCTTTTTGAGCAGAGAACTGTTAAACAGGGTAACGAGCGAACCGGGTAATAGCTAATTCATTTATAAGTTTCGTTCATGTTTATAACAATTTTCTAGGGTTTAGTTATAAAACAATTCAAACTTTAGTCCTACAAAAAAATGAAGAAAAAAGTACAACTTGGATAAAATAAATGGAAAGAATATTCATATGTACAAGTCAAAATAATGTGAAACATATTTTCTTTAAATGGCACTACACACAAACTACTAGACAAAAAAGCATAAATCAAAATGAATTTCAACAGGGTAATATATCATAAAGTCAATTTTTTAGAATTCGTTATTAAGTACATCATTAAATTAAAATATACCTCCGAGAAAACGGCCGGAAAGAACCATTATTAAGCTAAAAAAATATGATAATTAAAATGAAAAAGTCGAGTTTAATTAGAAAATAAAATCCACCTTGAACTTAACTTATCAGGCATTTTTTGGGAACATTGTATACAAGAGGGGAAAAGAAACTCCCCTTCCCTTAATAAAATAAGAATCCATCCCTCAAAAAAACATGAGATAGTGAAAGAGCTGATGACACCGGTTTTCATCTCAAGAAATGTTTAATGCCAAATGCAAAAAACGTAACTCAAATAAAAAATTCAGTTGAAAGAAACTCAACGAATTTTCATTTCAACCATCAAAAAATTAAAATAAAATAAAACTAAGTAGTTTCTCAGGCGAATTGGTAAATTTATGCGAAATATATTCCAGGTATTTTTAATCAATAAACTACAGTTCATACATCTAGTTCCCAAGGGCACAAAAAATTCCAAACAGCCGTAAGCTGCAATATAAGGGGCGATAAATAAATTGTAAACTAGGGGAAAATGGAAAAAAATAAATGAAAAAATAAAAATCGTTTCTAATTTTCTGAAAACTTTGTCACGAATGAAAGCATGTCTCAAAGAGATGTTCCACGAACCTATAGAAAATCAAAATTTTTCACTTCTTTTACGTAAAATACACCCTCACATTAAAAATAGAGAGAAAGGAAATGTAACTCCATCATTCTGAAAGGACACATTTTTCTTTGTGATAAAGTATCATTGAGAAGCCGAAAATTTGCTGATAACGAATTTACAAATTTTCGACCTCAGATCAAAGTCATATTGACATGAAAGTTGAAGTGGATCGTAGGATTGTTTAACTTATCCATGAAAACGAAAGCAGGTGGTTCGAGCAACTAGAGTAATAAATATTTTATGACTTCAATGCAAGTTTTGGCGATTCTAAAAAGTATTTATAGATTTCACTAAGTACTTCACGGTAACAATCAATAAGCATTCTCATTCAATACTAAGGAAAGAAAATATTTTTTTCCAACAATTTCTATTAATTTAACACTTAAAATTTTTCAAAAAAGTTTATTTTCAATTAAAGAAACATGGATTTTCTTTTTCATAATCTTTTACTAGAAAATGCTTTTGGACAACGCCAGTAACAAAATCATAAAATTTTCTGGAATTACGAACAGTTAATTAAGACTAAGAAATCAACGACATCCTATATTAGGCCATAACATCAAATAACACTGACAGTAAACTATGAAGTCATTGCCCTTTTATACTCACGACTTTTTATATTTTTAAATGACTTATCCACCAAAAACGAAGTGTAAATTTCAACTTCGTTGTTACATCATTGCGAGTTTGATTCTTGTTCGGTGCTCTCGAAATAACACATTATTTGATAAATTCATGAACGATAATTGAATCGAGGATAACTAAAATATTTCAGGTTTTTAGTAATAAAAAAGTAAGATTCTTTGGTAATAACCTTCACCGAGAAAAAATCTATAACTAGCCTATCATTTTGTCCAATATTTATCGGCAATGGTTCAGCTAAAAGAAAATTGAACGTGTTCTTTACATAGCGAGCCTTTTCTCGCTATTAGTTCTCCACATAATAACTGGAATCTTAAATGATCACTAGAAGCGCTAAATCATTAAATTTAATGACCATGGAGGGTTCTTTTTATCACTTTTACACGTATTTCTTCAAATAATTCTTCTTCATTTTTGAAAATTATTAGTGTTCTGACCGTGATATTTAATCAAATATGTATCGTTCATAACTAAATGAAAACAAAAATCTTACAGTTGATTTTTCTTCCATTAACTACTGAAAAATTCAGAAACTGTTTTTTTCTGTTTCTAAACCAAATCCAAAGACAAATGGCCATGAGAGGATTCAAATGAGGAAAATATTTGTGGTTCTTTAATTAAAAGGTAAATTTTATTTTTTCTTCGTTTGATTAAATTCATGTAGTGTAGAATTATTTGAGTAAATTAACCAGTTTAGATAAGATACAAACAAAGGTTTTTGATGAACAAGCTCACTCAACAGATTGCAATGAATGAGTGTTCCTCTTCTTTAATTTTCCCATACAGATATGACACAGAAAACTGAGTTCCACTCAGAATAAATACAACAATAAATACGACTAATTAGAAAATTTAAAAAAATTTCAAAATCTGGATCTAAGATTATTAAATTTAGGCTATATAATTAACAAACAAACATGGAACAACGTCATGAAATCAGAGGAGTTCTTGCAATTGCAAACCACTGGACTCTTCAAATTTCAAATCCCAAAAATGAATTCCGTTTAAATTTATGACAAAATTTTTGAGTAAGTTTACTAACTAGAATACGAATTTTCGACGAATGATATTTAACAGCCAAAAATACCTGGTACTGTTAACACAGAAAATTTTATATTCTTCTAAAATACACAAACAAATAATGTAATAATAATTCAAAAATTTTATTGAACTCCCTTTTCGAGTCAGTCAAATCATTTGACATTCGCGAAGGACGAAAGATAATAAAATCATACAAGTTTTCGCACAAAAACAAATTTTAAAATCACCAGCAATCAAAAAGATAACTAAAATAAACGAAAATAGAATTTAATTCGAATACAAAATTCCGCTGTTTTCTCGATTTTTCGAGCAAGTTTCACAATATTGTTGCATAAAACGTTTCCACGTATATAAAAGATGGTGTAATTATCAACAGAATCTCGAAGAAGATAAAGCAAACTTGGGACCAGCTAGCACACTTAAGTACAAAACTTATGAAAAGATCGTGAAAAATTAGAAATACGATTGGGTACTTTGAAATTTGCGAAAGAATAGAAATGAAAAAATAATTTTTTAAATATTGGAGAAGAAAATGATGGATCTAAAAATTGCAAATACTGACCTTTTATCGAGATAACTATCATCAATATGAAACACCAAAATTTTTTACATAAATGACTAACTCTAACCAGGGACGAAGATAAAGGTGGGATGTGGTAAATCCCCCCGGAAAGATTCAAAAATGTGAACTTTTAGAATAACAAGAAATTATGTTATTTTTATTTGAGGAAAAAATAACAAAACTGTAAGCAACCGCTCCCCCAAAGTTTTATCCCGATTTCACCTTTCGATTCTAAACGTGAATATAGACAAGCAAAATCATACTTTTCACACAGAAAGTATGATTAATTAAAGCTACTTAAAGAAAACCTGCATAAAAGTAGATGAAAACAAAAATAAAATTGTACTTTTTCGTTTCAACAACACAACACAATACTAGGGCCTGAATGCAAAATACTCAAGTAATTGTTACACTTTTTTTCATTCTCAATTATATCGGCACATAAACGTGCCTAAATATATTTTTCAAGGTAAGTAATTCTTCGACTTGGGTATCGTTCTTTCATTCGAGCATAGTAGCTTTTAGTGAAAATAGATATATACATGCGGAATAAAATTTACTGAAATATCTAACACTGTAAAATCGGTAACACCATAACAAATACTGAGAATTCATTTTTAACAATGAAAATAAAGCGTCACAAATATTCAAACAAAGTTAAGGTTATATGAAAATTTCAAAATAAATCTGAAAAATAAATGACATTTGAAAGAAAAACTGACTACATTGATGTAAACAAAAATGAACCAAAGAATTACGATAAAGTTGAAGTGCACTAAAAGATATGAAACCAGTCTTTGAATTATGACGTTTTTGCAAAATTGAAAAATTACAATGCGTCATGAAAAATAAAAGTACCACAACTTTTCTTTTACAGAAAAAGGGAGGCGCTGGCCTTTTCAATAAAAACTAACTTGCATTGGAATCTGTTCACTAAGCATGAAGATACATTTACATGTTCGAGTAAACTTGCACAAACTTGTTGGCACAAGAAGACTTGTACGTATAAACGAGATGTTGTTAACAAAACTGAACAAAAATGTAAAACTCGTTTGATATTTTACTCATGCCTAGTGCAATCTATGTTTTCAAGTATACTTGAACTTGTAAATGCACCTTTAGATTCAGTTTTTCTAACAGATTGAAGTATAACCATTAATAAATCATTAATTAATCCTTTTTATATTACTCAGATTTATGGTAAACAGCCAGTTAAGTATCTGACAAAAAATATTTTGCGCAAAATGGAGAATCATTTTATTTTGAAATAAATCGAAGTCTGTGTTGTTCAGTAAAAGAAAAGTGTTGTTTTTATTCTTCATAAAACATTGTATAATATTTCAATTCTGATAAAAAATAATGATTGGAAAACTTGTTTCATATCTCTTGGAGCAATTCAACTTATCATAATTTTTTGGTTCATTTTCAATAACCATTAAAACAGTATTTTTTTTTTCTAAATATAATTTATTTTATTTGAAATAATTTTTTCAAGTGGTACCTATATAATGTTTTGTTGAATTTACTGACACTAATACAAACTTCTTAATGATAGACCATATATTTAAAATCAGAATCTCAGAAAACGTATCCGATGATGTGTCAATATCTCAAAAAAAAAGTTCTAACTCCCTTTTTGAGAACACAGAGCCCCGAAAAATGGCTCAATTCATACATGAATCATAAATTTTAAACCAACGCCTCAGAAAATATATGGAGGATGTATTAGTAAAAAAAAATAAAAATATATATACGGATCGAACTGATAACCTCCTCCTTTTTTTTTCGAAGTTGGTTAAAAATATAACACTACTAAAACAAAAACTCTTTTTTCAGATATATAGATACATAAAAATACGAATACATTAAATAAATAGTTGAAAATAATTTAATAGAAATAAAAATTGAGATGATCGTCAGTGAAAGGGAATTTTTCCAGAAAATGGTGAATCAAAGAAATGAAAGAGCTCAAACGACGTGAAACTTAAAAACAACATACAGAGGGCTGTATGACAACAAAATACCAAAAATTAAGAATTTCACCCACCACTTTTAATGGCAAATTTACAGTCAAAACATTTTCTAAAAGCCAATTTTCAACACTGCAGAAGCTTCATCGATCGAATATTTTTTAGCAGAAATTGAAAAATATTCAAGTCATTAAATTTTCCAAATTAGCAGTTCTTTGCTAGCTTACAGCTTGCACAGACCAACCGTGACAACGACAAACCACAAAACTCAAAATTAACAGAGAAAACAACAATAACAACAACAATAACAACAACAATAATAATAAAAAATATTTATAACAATAAAAATCAAATTAAAATAGAGATTCAAAGAAAGAACATCGAAGAAATAGCAATATTTATAAAATCAAAAAATGAGATTTTATGGCGCTAAAGTGAGAATTTAAGGGCAATTAGATAATTTTCTAGGTAAAACAAAACTATCCTTAAAGAAGGTACATGATCCTTATTGTCTTATTTGAAAACGCGCCATCAATTATTCAAAAATTTCTACTAAGGAGAGATGAAAATACAATATAACATGTCATTAAATAATATCAACAAAGTGAATCAAACAAACAGATAAAAATCCATGCTGACAATTTAAAATCTGACTATACACACGCCAACAATTTTGAAGCCACTTTACAAATGTTTTTAAAAATTTTTGCACGTCAAACCTAAAACTGACTAAAGCGCGACCAACAAGTTGAATATCAAATAGTAAATTCGACAGAAAATTAATTCCGGCAATAGCTTGACGATAATTTCGAACGTGACCATCGTCATAATGACTCGCACAATAGAAAACACACTGTACTGTAAGCAGCACGAAAAAGATGCGAATTGAACAAATTTTGACACATAGATGATAACGGTAAAGAGCACAGATTTTTCATAGTGAGATAGTATTTTCTTAATCCTATCATCTCACACGTCAAAATTCTAAGTAAAATTTGTTCAACACTCAACTGATTTAGGCAACAAACAAGTCACCACAACCAGACAGTTCATTAGTAGGCTACAATTAAAAGATTTTCACAAGGGTATTTTCACATGCATGTTTGAAAATAACTTACTAAAAATAATTCTCGAAACCTCAAATTATAAATTAATGGCGTAGGTTGTCGGTTTGCATATTATCAGAATAAGAATTATAATATATTCACACTTCCACGATGGATTGACAAAGCATTATTTTCATGATATTAGACTAATACTTCAACAAACAACTAGTTAATAAGTAGCAAGAGAGAGTAAGGTGGAAACTGAATCATGGAATATAATGAAATATTTCAAGATCGAATGCACTCCTTTTTAAACTAAAAATTATTATTTTGTCAAAATAGCAAATAGGTACTAGAAACGAAAACTCAAACGAACGACGACTATAGGGTACGAATCATACAAAATATTTTGCCTTACAGTAATTTTAAAAAAACATCTGAAATTAAAGATTGAAATTATTGGATGTTTTACATCAACATTGTATCCAGAGCATTTTTCTTCATCCAAATGTAGTGGCCCTCAAATTAAACGTCTTTTAGTTTAGAGAAATCCTGACATTCACTAATAGAAAATAAAATTAGGTTTTCAAAAAAAATTTTCACTTAAAATTTCAGCATAATGAAGCACGTAAATGTCACTATAGAGAAAAAATTACGTCACCTTCAACATTTCGTAACATCAAAGGGCATCCGAAATTACCAAGACAAACCAAATTTAATTCAATTATAGCCATATTCAGCATGGCAATAAGGGTAATCCCTACAACTTTTTTCAAAAACTTTTTGTTTAACAAGGAAAAGTGTGGCACTAATAAACTTTGTTGTGGCTATTCGACATACCTGGTTAAAACCAAGAAATATTTTTTTTACAAAGAGTGCAGATTATACTGACCCTGCTGAGTAAGTAGGTTCTTAAAAGTAATTAAAATTATTTTGCAAAATACGATGAAAAACCGCAGAAGGCATTAGTAATTTACCGCAAATTTTAGTAATTTAGTTTTGTGAAGATACAAATTTAATTAATTGTTGAAACTTTGAATTCATTACATTATTGAAGTTACATTTATATCATATATTTGAGTTTCCACTTCACACTGGCCGTAATTAGTACCATTTGAATCACAAAATTCGAGCAGAATTTCAATAATATCTCAAGAACCAAACGCATGATTGAGCTAAATTTTTTTTTGAAACATGTCGTGTTTGCTGAAGATTCTGTAAAAAATTGTTCGAAATCGTACATTTGGTATAGCTGGAATTCTATTTGTGTACAAGGTTGTGTGAATTAAATGATAAAAATCCAATCTAATTGAGGAATTTAAGCAAAATGTTGAGAACGAAACGTACAATTTGAATTAAATAGCTAACTTATGTCAATGTTTCAGTCAAATTTCAGCTCTCTAGAACATATGGGTCTCTCGAAATTTTTGCATATTCAGTACTAAAATTTTTTCCAAATTTGAAAGTGACAAGAAAAAAAGTCAAATGGGAAATCATCCCCTTTGCCCCCTTGGCTACGCCCTTGCTTTCGATAACTTTAATTCTACAGAATTTCAATGGAAAAAATGGGAAAAATTATTTAAGGTAGGCTTCACAATTCATAAAACTGAGACTGCACTTCAATTATAAATAAAACTGAGAACCGAAATTTAATAGAAGCAAAACCGCACTAAAACTTTTTTTTGACCATGTTGAGCCAATATTATGAATCACTAAAAGTAACATTCTACACTATTTCGTCACATTGTGTTAACCACATGCATATCCTGTTTTCCACAAAATCACTTTACTCACACACACAAACCTCACGCCATGTTTTATTTACACATACTTCTTAATATAATCAACAACAACATCATTCTTTTAACACACTTTCATTGATTACGCACTCCCTGTTTGCCTCACTTCCTTTGTCCAGCTATTTTTCGCACGACCTTCCTTATTTTGCACACATCACGTAATTTTTCGCGCACAGCATCACTGTTTTTCCACACAATACTACTGTTCATCAATAGCCTCTGTTCCTTCAAAATATAATTTTCACTTACACTATCACATTCATTTCCTTGACAAATGTCATCTTGAAAAAAATCAATATTTCATAAGTGTTTCAAATAAAGTAAGCCAAATTTCATGTAGGTATTGACATTTATCGATAGTACCTAAAAAATCGTCTCATAATTTTGTAATGATACAAAAAAAAAACATTACAATTTAACTGGAGGTTCAAACTTGAAATCAATCGGCCTTAATACACTTCTGGTTACAATTGGTTCATACATCGGGGCGGGGTTAAGGGGTATAACTCCAGTCACGAAATTTTTTATCAGCTTGAAATTTGCACTCTTTTTTTTTTGAAGTCAAGCTTATTATTTTTACTAATGGAGTAGGCCTGGACCCCTTGTATCTAAGCCATTAAGGATACGTTTTCTACAAGAACTAAGCTATCAACTACTAAAATAACTTTTAAAGTACTAATTTGAAGACGTCTAAACAAATTCTGACAAAATTTATCGGCCAAGTAAGTGGTTCTCAAAGCAAGCACAAGCAAATTCATTAATACATCCGCTTTAAATCTGGGCGTTCCTTAGGGGGATAAGTCTGCTATGTCGGTCACGAACGAATAATTCAAAGGTTCAATATGAAAATTTGTTCGTCATCGATTTTTGAAACTGACATCACTGGCTTGTATTCTCGGACAGAAATGAGATATTTACCAACAAAATCTGGAGGATGTACCAACTACACGAAAATATTAAAATTAGAAAAACCGACATCCACTAATGATTTAACGCTTCATCAACGAAGTTTACCATTGATTTTGCTGGTTCTATGTTAATTAATTTTCATCAGCGAACACTGTAATAATCAACTAAATCAGTTAGTGCAAATTTCCAATTAAAGACAAGTTTTATTGACCACTGAACTAATGTTTCAAGGGGAAAAAAATTCGCAAAACGAAATAGTTCAACAATTCAATGGGGTACACTGCCAAAAAGGTTCAAAATTAGACATTCATCAGTTAAATAGCGTACAGTATTTTCGATATGTTCTAACATATTCGAGTCCTAACAACAGATTTTCAGTTTTAGGGCAAACGAAGTTTCTTTTCAATTTCAATTACACGTGGAACCAAATTATGTTTTACAGTCTGAGTGCCAATAATGCATTTCGGTTAAGCGAAACAACTTCTTCACGATTTTAAAAATTTTTTCCTTCACACGACACAAAAAAACTTCAGGACGAGTTTTAATCGCAGTAAGGGCTCAAGGACGCACAGAAACCATTACGAAATTAAACTTGCTGCTATTTTCTAAATACGTTAGTAAATTAAGAAAAGGTAGCAGACTTTAAATCGAAAATACAGGTACAAAAATTGGGCAGATGTTTGAGTGGCATCGATATGAATAATTATTCAAAGAAACAAGAAAAAACGCTTGATAATGGACTTGAATTGAAAACTGTTAAGTACATCACTTCATAACTCTACAAAAATATTACACCTAACACTTGAAATCGCTCTCTTCTATTTTGAAATTTTGAAGATAGTTTTTAATTTGATATATTTTACCCAGAGACTAATTGGTCTGTATTAAATTAGAAAATCCAAATACTTACATGAAAAAATAAAAAAAAATTAACAAATAAATAAATAAATAAACAAACAAATACAATAAAAAAAAAACCAATAGATCAAACATATTTGGTAAAATATTGGGTAAAAATCATGTTTAAAATAAAATGTCATGGAAATTTGTAACGAATAGTATTCTGTTATAAAATACGTACGCACGTTTTTAATGATGGTTTAACGAATAAAATAACAGTAACCTTACTTTCCACCCAGCTTCTTTGATCACTATAAAATTTATCTTTTTTATTTAGCAATAGTTTAAAATTTTTTTTTCAAATCATCTCGACGGACAAACCATTAAGTCGATAGTAACCAAATTTCGCGACTATTGGTAAAAAATTACGCATTTTAGAACCATTTAAACCCCAAAAATGCAACATAGTAAGATGAGTACATGCAACAGACACAACGGCGTCATGGTAAAGACTTATGCTTCAGAGCACAGAATCTCATGTTAAGATCCCATTAAGGATAGGTGGAATACCTTGTCGTGAGAGATATTCTCACCAGAAGGAAATTCAACAGAATATAAGCGTGTTCAGCCACTTCGTACACAAGTACGGGTAAGCCAAAACCAAGGCGAACACTGGCGATTTTAGAGCCGGTTCAGGTGGTTTATATACGGCTTATTTACACGCACACAAACACACGTACGTAAGAGAATACGTACGTTGGTGAGAACAGCCAGGTCGCATCATCCCCTATCGAGATAAGAGATGGCTGGCTGGTTCGTGTACGAATCGTGACATCATCTTATTGTGTCACGATTTGGTACTCGTACACTACCTGCAAGTATATACAGGTAATTACGATCGAACGAGTTTTGTGTGTTTAACGTCATATAGACGAGTAATTAGCCTTCCCTTTGGGACGGCGACTGTCGTTGAGGGGTCCGAGCCCCTTTACCTCATACCAGTGAGTCCCCACAGGATAGAAATTTTTATAATTTTTTTTCTTTCAAATTCATAAAAGCGTATTTTTTAAAAACTCATTTTTAACTTAAACTTATTATAAATTTTTAAAAACTCATTTTTAACTTAAACTTATTATAAATTTTCCATCAATTTGGCTGCATTTCTGTATGTATGTAAATATGTATATATATCGATTTCTTCATGAGACAACAATGAAGAAGACAGTAAAGTGAAGGAGACCAAAAAAAAAAGAGCGAGAGAGGTAATTGTTTTACGTTGACGTTGACAAAGGCAATTCAATTAAATTTCTAACAGCTGGCTATTTTTATTTTAGAATGTAAAAAAATTTATGTTTCAGAAATTTTTCATAATTATGAAACATTTTTCTGAATCCAACTACCTGAATGAAAGAAATTTTCCTTAATTTTTCTAAATTTCTTTTCCCAATTTATTTTTCTTGAAATTTTTTCCCTGAAGCCATTTCACTGAAATACAATTTTTTGAATGAACATTTAGATTTTTTCTAAGTAAGACTTAAGTTATAAAAGGTTATTTTCTCAGTATGTATGGAAGGAGGATGAGGGTGTAGGATACCATGAATGCTTGATTCAAGAAGTCGTTCGATGCGTAAAGATCAAGATAAAGCCAAAAAATTTTTCAAACAAACTACAAGTAAATGGTTATGTGTACATTCACATAGTAATATTAATGAGAAATGATGTTGGAATTGCCAGAAGGTGAAGGACAAAGAGTACAAAGCTTGTTCCATCACAAATGCATGTAGAGGACAATATTGGGTTAGCCTAGAAGTTCAGGCTGAATCTAGGCACAAACATCATTCAAACCACAAGGAGTGAGTTGAGGAGGTTCTACGTAACCTGATCAAACCAAGGGTGGCGGCTCATTCAGACCAACCTCAGCTGGAGATACAAAATTGGATTCAAAATATTACAAACGAATATTAAACGTTCAAAAATCCTTAAAGCTTGTTTTCAAGGTCATATAAAAAGCCGTTACACTAATGTCGTGACAATGAAAGATGACACTCAAAATGTTGACTAATGCCTATACTTGTTTTCACAATGTCACCATAATTCCTATTCACTATTCATGAAGTGCCAGTAAACAATGCCACCAAAATCAAAACCAATTTGATTTAATGACATCGATATCGCGACATCTAGTGTTTGTGACAAGTTTTTTTCATGATTGCACTACAGTATTAATATTCACTGTCACAACACTAAAGACACATTTAGTGTTGTTGTGAAAAGGAGCCTCAACACTATCCTCGATTACTCACATGCATCAATACATAACGAAGTTTTTTAGATTACTTGAAATAAATCCTTAAAAAAATTTAAAAATTCAAGAATGTCATATTAAAGAACATTTAATACATTCAGATTTACGGCATTCAGGAAATTTTCCTCTGAGATTTTGGCTTAAGGAAAATTGTCCGTTACCTCTTTTCACATTTCACTGTAGTACTGTATCTTTCACATCTTATTTTATTAAATACCTATCTTACATTTTTATGGCTTTATCCAAAGAAATTAGTGTATTTTCCCAAAAACACACACACATACATACATACATAAACATACACAATATATATATACACTTGGAAAATACACACATAGCGCGGTAATGTGCAGCAGAATTATTTGTTATTATTGTTGTTTTTTTTCGTAATTTTTTTAGTGGTTCACCTTTTGTGTGAAATCGATTTGTTTTAATTTTAATAGATTCAATTCTTCTGAGGAAAGTATCGTTTTTATAATGTATTAAGTTTATGGGAAAAAGTTTCGGTGACATATCATGTTAATGAGTGTATAACTCTCGACTTTTTGTATGTCATGTAGGTACAAAGAAAGTAAATATAAAAATACTCTAACATAAGCCACGCTGAAAAATGTATTTTTTTTCAGTCTCTATAGATCTGCCAAGTTCGATATAAATGAAAATATCTCTGCCGCGCATCAACCACGGTGTGTATTGTCCAAAAGTGTCAAATTTTGTAACGGCTCACATTTGAAAACCAATGGAACGATTTTGCTCAAATTCAATACCAAACCAGTCCCTAATAGTCTCCAACTCCCATACAAATTACAAGCCAAAATCTTCGAATTTACGGAGTTATCGTGATGAAAACATAGTGGGTTTAACACTTTGAGAACATCTTCCTCTGAAAATAGCGGATGAATTTCAAAAATTTTAACACGAAGGTGTAACCCATGAAAGTTTCTAAAATTACCTCCAGTTTCATTGCCATGGGTCAAACAGCGGAGGCTCTACAGACTCCCAAAAAGTGCCAAAATGGGAAAAAAATTGATATATATAAAGGATAAATGAGTTTCTGATTCTTATAACAAAAGTCATAATTTTATATACAACAAAAAACCATCTTAATCCTAACCCAACTTTGCTAACTCACACAATCTTAAATACCATGCTTGAAAACCTACTAAAAAATGAATCAAATACCGATTAGTCGCCGAATAAGTTAACAATAATCAACAAAACTTTCGAATAATCTTTATAGGGAAAATTATGAATATTAAGTTCAGAAATGTACTGAAAATTAGATCAACTTTCTTCATTCACCTTTTACAAACATTAAACAGCAACAATAAAACAAGTAAATCTTTGTTAGTAGTTAAATTTCTATTCAGAATACTGCTCCTTGTTAATCTATTGATAGGGCGAGGCAGGGATGAAAATATGACATATCATCTCAATATACAAGGTGTCTCGGCTAATATTAGGGAAGCAAACCAAAAAATGAGTCATCAAGCAACATCGAGAAAATACTAAAATTTTCTTCAAGTCTGTTACATTTTACGTCAACCATTATCGTTAAAAATAAACTAAAAACTTACAACATACTCAAACAAATCGTAAAAACAAAATTTCATTTTAAAAAATTAATACAATGAGGCACTCGAACATGCTTGCAAATATGCAACGATGTAAAGGGAAAAATTTAACACAAAACTATTACAGCAAATTTTAATGATTTAACAATGCCTTTCATAATTATTACTGAATAAAGATTCGGAAGTTCATAAAAATGATGGTGACATCTTAATGTTTTAATTTTTCTTTTACAAGTAATATTGTAATCTTATTTGAAAATTATTCCTCGTCATTGAGCGGAAAACAAATTGTCTTAAAAAGAAAGTTAAATAATATCTATTCACCGTAAGACAGTAAAATTCCCGCTCTAATGCACGAAAATTCATACAGACATCAAGATATAAACCAAAAAAAGTTAATCAAGAATGAAAAAAAAATTAAATGATTGAACAATAAGAAAAAAAAACTAAACAAACAAATAAATGAATAAATAAATAAGTAAATAAATAAACAAATACAATGAAAAATCCAAAATATCAGAATTATTTAACAGAATATTGGGTAAAAATTAAATTTAAAATGAAAAGTCAAGGAAATTCGTAACGAATAAAATTACGTAGTGAAGTTATAAAAAAACGTACGCACGTTATTAAATGATTATTTGGAAAATAAAATAGAAGCAAGCCTGCTTTCCGGCCAGCTTTTCATCTGGAATTAATATTCTCTTTCTCTTCTTAGTAATCGTTGAAGATTTTTTCAAATCACTTGTACGCATGAACCATTGAAGCGTTTGAAACAAAATTTTATAGGATGTTAGAATATATTACGTTCAACGTCTGTACCAAATTTCATGAATATTGCTTAAAAATTACGCATTTCTGAACCATTAAAGATCCAAGGAAGCAACAAAATAGGATTTAACGGATCTACCACCCGGCCGACCGTAAAAAACAATAGGGTTCATTCTTGTCTAGATCGGAATAAGAGCACCAAATTTCATAACAATCAGATAAAAATTGCGACCTGTACAGTGTTAAATAGACATGTATATATTATATAGCCTTTATATATCTAAATACACGAATTTCAGCTAATAGAGCCAACAATTTCCGGAGGTCATGAAACGAAAACAAGACTTACATTCATCCCCAGGTGTTGATATCAAATCGACTTCAATATGCAGAATTTCTTAGAAACCTACATAAAAAAAAAAACTCCAGTGCAGCAAACTAAGTCAGGAAAAGGAGGTTTTTAATAATCATCAAAAATCATTCTTCTCTTCTTACATGCCTTTTCGCGATTACGAAACATTTTCCTAAATATGACTTTTCTAGTTTTTTATTTATTTATTTTTTTTTTATGAACTCGTTTCCCTGAAGTCATTTTACTGAAGAATAATTTTCTGAGTAAACGTTTAGATTTTTTCTAAATAAGATTTAAGTTTTAAAAGAACATTCTTGAACTGCTGATGCGGCTATATTTCGTTCGTATCATGAAAATAATTATTTGTTTGAAATGTTAAAAAAATTCGTAAATTCTGGCCATATTTGCAATGTCAGAATTTATTAACTTACATTTTTTTGAAAAATTTTAACAAGGAGTAACGAGTGAAAAACCAGTGTTCAAGAATTTCAGCTAAAATCTCATAGTTCCATAATTTTAATGCTCATCAGCTAATTCATGAACGGGCGTTCGTAATTAATTATGGGAAGTTTCTATTTCATCTTCGAAACCACACCAACATCGAAAAATACAACATGTATTCTTCATTTATTGATCGTCTTCTCACTACTGACCATTTTAACAGAGGCAAAACATAACGAAAGTCTAACTGAACAAAGAATTGGATTAAAGGCGGATCCCAGGGTGAGACTGAAACCATTTCTATAACAGCACAACTTCCAACATCCTCCCACTTTCTACTTAAAATCAATAACCGGGAAAAGACAATAAACTTGTAGACGACTCAAAAATGTTCAAAGGAATTTTCTCATCGACATAGCCATAAATGTTAGGGTCAATGGAACCAGGGTAGGAAATGACAAACAATTCAACAATCCACTTTACATAAATGCACATAAAATAATGAATTTTATCCTCCTTCGCCTTTTTATTTATTGATTTTGCAGGAGCAGAATTTATAAGTTTGAACGCCCAAGAATTTCAACAAGTTATACGTATGTATGTCTATATACATATATACCTACGCCCAAGTTCATTTCTTTTCATTTTTTTGCAGGTTGTTTTCGTATGATCGCGACCCCAATTCCTTCCAAGAAGATTTACACTGAACCTCTACGATTTATTGAACACTTATTTCGTACCGCCAAGCAAATGTCTCATTATTTTCGAACGTGACCTTCCCACTTACAGGCATGCATAATGCACAATATCCCAAATCCTACATTCACCGGCAATAGAGCAATTTTTCAAATAAATGAATTCGTTTCGAACTATTTCGAAACTCGACGGCAATCACACAGAAAGTCAATTAATCTTTTTAAAGGTTTCTGAAAACAAGAAATCGATAGTGTCAACACGCATACAAGTATTTTCTCTTTACAGGGAATAATTATATTCAATACAGATACTGTTGTTTTTAATCTCGAAACAGTCGTTTTTCTTACTGGCGATAAATGTACGTAAAAGCTACAAAGTAAAATAAGAACAAACATTCAATTCTGAATCATGACGAATAACATCGCAACAAAAAATACGGTTGACGAAATTAACGAACTCGTTTTAGCAACAATAATGGAATATTGATACTTCTTCTCCATCACGGACTGGAGAATTAGCTAAGGAGAATTAACCTTTGTTGAAGGAACATTTTTACTACACGAACATTTCATTATTTACAAGCATTTGGTTCCACAGGCGTTGTTCGCAGAAACCGCTTTCGGTTTCTACCTTTCATTCCACAAATTCCGATAAAAAATAACGTGAGGCGGTTTCAATGAATTTAAACTGGCTCAATCAATTCGCAGTTCATATACCTATACGGTATACGTATTTGTATTTCGTATAAAGGGATTTATAGTAAAATGCTTGTCAAACCGCGTTAATGATTGACATTAATATAAATAGCAAGGGCTTATTTTGTTTCTCCAAATTTCAACGACGACAAGGACAATTAATAACAGGTGAAATGACTTTTGTTTGTCGCAGATTGACATAAAATATCACGCCCGTTGACAATATTATTTTGGAATAAATTTTTCTCGTCACGGACTAAATTTTCATGCAATCAGTAAATTCAACATTTCCAAAAAAAAAGAAAAGTTCATGTTTATAGAATCTGTTAAAGAATAAGAACGAAACAATAAATTCTACATTGCTTCCTCGTTTATGGTACAACTGACCACATACAATAGTAATCGACGAGAAATTACGAAGCATGAAAAAACGTCCGCAGACAAACCACACGGAATGAGAAATCTTTCTCAGCTGTAAACTAAATAATTCAACAGAATAAAAATTCGTCTAAGGAAAAAATGCATGGAACATTTAACAACTCTGGGAAGTATTAGAATAATACATTGTTAACCTCTCCAGGACGTGATTCGAAGAATACATTGCAAGTCCCAGCCATCCATTTGTTCCGAAAGCAATTTAGAGAATACAATTTACCAACGAATTTAATATTCTGCCACAGTTGAAGGCACAGACGTCGAAATGGGTCAATTTCTGGAGGGTGAATCGAAGTTAATTGAAAAAATATTTTCAAATATCAGTATTTTTTTCCTCCCAAACAAAGAACGAAAGAACTTGTGACTTCTTACTTCCCAAGTTGCGACACCTATGGCTGAATGGGTAGCTTATGATAGCGATTCAACAATAAATAAAAAATAATAAATTATTTTTTCGATTGAAGTCGTTCAAAGAAATCTTACCCGTGCAAAAGATGCTGATGACAGAGCCGGTCGAAGCTTTTTTCGAACCTTTGAGAAATAGATGCTCTACCGCCCTCTTAAGTTTCAACTACTCAACAGTCTGTACCACCTACGATAGGCGTGACATCGGAAAACCAGTATGTACACGAGACGGCACAGCTGTGCATAGATTCCATGACCATAGCATCATGTGCATTATACCTGAGCCTTGAACTTGTAAGTGAATTCGTACCTTTTCTTCTCTCTTTGAACACCGAAATCTCCATTTCTGTTTCTGACGTCACCCCAATCCTGAATTATACTACCTAGTAACTTACTTCTACTGTAAATAACACGGACTCCATTCTCCCCCCTCCCAGCACCATAAAAAATTATTAGACGACGAATGTTTTTAATAACGAATGAAATAAGAATAACAAATAAAAAAATAATAATTCAAGTGGGTTCTACATACACTAATAATCATGAGCGAAACCAAGGGGGAAGCTATAGGGGGTGAAGTTTAAAATATTTTTACGTTTTTACATGCTGTGTAAGAACAACATATAAATCTGCTATATAATCAAAAAACACATGATATTTGACAGACAGTTAGTTTCTTGCTTTCAATTTTTTCTCCTAGAACACGCGCCTCTTCTATTTCTTCTTCAAAAAGCTGCTCTCAGAATGTTGCCGCCCTCGGCAAGTGGTATTGTGCCTATTGGTGTGATTGACCCTGCTGATAAACGATGAAAGGAAGCAAAACAGCTGAAACTGATTTATCCAAGTATACAATATTGATCTCGACTAAAACGAAGCGAAAAAAAAAATTGAAAAAAGCTAATACGCAAACTTGAAAACGTCTTTTAGAATAGGGAAAACATATTTTGGAATTATACTTTAGTAGCGAATATCGAGTCACTGTTATAGGGAAAAAAAAAATTTGAATTTGGTGCAACCAACAAGAAGAGAACCCATCAATCAGTATCAAAAATCAACACAAATTTCGAAAAATCGCTCTAAAGAGGCAGGCTTTTTGACGTAGTCATGCGCCTCCCACTCAACTAAATTAATATATGGGAATTTAGCAGCTCTTTTATCGTAATACAATTTCATCTCACCTTATTATTAAGAATAATGAAAGGTTTCAGTAGAAAAACAGAAATTCGTTATTCTATTATGCGAGTAGAAGGCAAATAAAAGGCGAGCTGAAAAGAAATACTTCCAATTACATTCGCATTGGTAAAATATCTTATAAACATTAAACATAATCATAGAGGGCTGATCAATGAGGTGTAAATTCAGTGACAAAAATAACAACGAAGATAAAAATTTTCCTATACTTTCAAGAAAACTGAACAATCCAAAATTTACACATATACAGACATAACAGAACTCATCATCTCACATAAATCAAAATACATTATTGTGTATTTAACATAAATCATTACTACTCATACACTAAAACTGTAATTTCTGATAACCGTGACAACAGAACAAGAATCAAGATAAACCAGATTATAATAAATTCTAACCCAGAAAATATTTAAAATAATGTGGTCTCTTGATCTCAAGTTAAATTTCCCAATATATTTCAACTTTTCATTCTGATCAAGAGGTGATCGACTGCTTCAAATACAGAGTGAAAGTAACAATTTCGACTAAACCGCAACATCCCATTCTCAATGATGCAACAGACCAACCGGAATTTGTAATTGTTACACGAACGACATAAATTTTCAAAATGCCGGGTAGTGAAAATATTTTTAACATACTTATAAAAAACCCACAGTCAAGGATTTTCACGTTGGCTGAATCAGTAACTTTTTCCATAATATAACTTTAGAATATGAAGAAATAATTTTTGAAAAAATGGACAGAACAGAATACGGAATGATGTAATATCAGAATACATTTCATTGTAAAAGTAACATACCTACTTTAAAGAAGCACAAGTTCAAACTTCAAACAGCTGAACAAATTGACTTAGGACTCAAACATTCATTCAATTGTACTGATTCACTCATTCAAATGAAAATTCCTCAAAAAAAAAAGAAAACTCTGGAAAACTTTAAAAACATTAAACTCAATTAGACAGGTACAAATACATCTTACTAATCGATTGAACTAGAGCAACATCCCATCCGGCGTACATTATACATCTGCAGACAGGTTTAGACACAGACTATGAATGTTGAAAATTAGTTGGACATACCTGCGCTTATGAGGATTCCTCTAAAATGAAAACACCGAATTCAACGAAAATTAAATTTCACGAGTTCAAAATTTAAAAAACGAAACTTACAAGCCGTTATTACGGTTGAATAAAATTAAAACAAATGTTGCAATTAAAATCGCATTCGACTGTTATAATCGGCGAATCAGAACATAATATCGGAGTAGATAACCGACAAAAAACATTTTTATAAATGGAAATAAGATTAAAATAATTCACATTTTAACCTCAGAACATCATTCCGCAAAATACTAACCTTGAACCATTTGAATACAAGTTAACAGTGATTCATATTTCATAAATTAATGGAAAAAAATTCACGTGTTCACATCTGGAAGAATAACATTATTTTCAGATTAATGTATTGCTTACGATTACGACAAAACGAAAAGTACGAATACCTCATCACGTGATACTAATGAGTTGGATCCGCGGTGGCGTGATGTTAAAAAACCATCCCCACTCCTTACTTGAATAGACGAACACAGAAAAAAAGTAGAATCTTGAAGTTTAAGAGCACCTGACGTAGTGCGTCACTGGTGAGTGGCGAGAATTTGAATATCTGTTGGATAAAGTAGCCCTTTTCGAATTTGAATAAAAAAATAGCCTATGCAGTTAGCATTTATATCTATTCCTTTACATGCTGTTGATACGAAATCCCACCTCATCTCATTCTTCATCATCATCACATCATTCTATATATATATATATGTCACACGAACACTCTCGTCACGAAGTGCTTCCCCTACCATTCTCAATCCACTGTCGCTGTTGCTTCGCCATTTCGTACTTATTCATATTTTATTTCCAAATGTAAATTTAGTCTGCTAATAAATTCTGTCGTGAATACTTCTCTCTTACTCTTTTTCGTTCCTCGTCATCACCGCCTCACATCATGGTAGCTATCGCTGCGGTTGAACTGTAAGAGAAGAATAATATTAAAGTATGAAATAGCAGACTGATTTTTTTGAAATTGATTCATTGTTGTGTTGAAATTTATATTTTTTTGAAGTGGAAATACACTGAAAATACGTTTAAATCGAGAATATTAAAACTCAAATTTTTTATATTATATTTTTTTTCTCGAAGTCGAAAAAAAATAAAAAAGTAACCAAAAACCAGTTCCTGATCCAATAACGGCCGATCCTGGAAGTCAACGAACTACAATCCAGAAAGGACCGCCAATGACACAGAGAACCAACCGAAGAAATCTTCTGCTCCCGTCTTCAAGAAATCTTCCGGAGATCTCAACTACGAAAACCACAAATTTTTGGGCCAACCTTCTACAAAATTCAGCGAAGACAACAACGGTGACATTGGGATACAGCAAACATAAGTTCACACAACAACGGATCAACGAAGAAAATTAAATTTTGTAAGGTAATATAGATGTAGTTAAATTATTTTTTACGTATTTTCTGAATTGAAAATTTGAGGTGGAGATATAAATCTGTTTTTCTTCCCCATTTAATAATATATGTTAAATTTGATGTGAGGCGTACAGAACGAGGATCGAAAGAACTTGAGACTTCTAATAATCTGGAGGTTTATTACACGAATGAATAATACAATATTAACAGAATATGAAATGGCGAAGCAACAGCAATGTACGATCGAAAGTAGTAGGGGAAAAGCACTTCGTGGTGAGAGTGTACGTATGACATATATATAGTGATCGTGATGATGATGATGAAGAATGAGTGAGGGTGGGATTTCCGTTACAACACCCCCCTGAAATTTTATCGAATGAGTTCTTCATCATGTTTGACGCTGAAAGTAAACGAATTATTATTGTTTATACAAGAAAAATATTAATTTCAAAATAACATATGCGTAATAAAAAATTTCAAAAAAAAATAAAAAATAAGAATATTGACATCGTACTATTTAAATATTATGGTAACTTTAAGTTTCAGAATAATTTTTTGTTTTGCTGTGCTTCGAGAATAAATAAAATAATAAAATAAACAAATAAATAAATATGGTAACATGCATAAGATATTCAATGATAATATATAATATGTAAAAAAAATTATTGTAAAAAAAAATATTATAATAATATAAAATTGGTAACATGCAAAATATTATTTTATTGTAGGTAACGTGTGATTTAATTGTTATGTTTTTCGATTCGGAAAAAAATTAGAAAGAAAAAAAATTCGAGAGAAAAAAATATTCACGTATACATAAAGAAAAAGAAATAGAAAAAAAATATATATATAATATGGTATTTCCGATTAGAAGTTGATTGAATTCAAAGGAACGTTACGTTTCGTATTTTATCTTAAATGTGTGACATGAAAAAGATTGTAGTATAGTATTCATCGCATCGCTTATTATCTTTTGTGTATTGCTATTGTATTTGAACTGGCGCTTAAAGTGTAATATGATAAAGGAACATTTTCGACTTATCTTGTTTTGCGGTCATGTAATGGGTTTAATCTTTATTGTATTTATTGTCGGAGAGTTCTTTTCACTATTTCGTGTGGGAATATTACGTGTATTTCTCTCACGGTTGTTTGAAAATGTATAGGGTTTTTATTGTGTGAATTGTAGGGTTTATTCCTGTTCGATTTTTCTGCTTTTTCTTTTGTTCACATTTTTAAGAGGTCGGGTATTTATCTGTTACAAGTATTTTCTGGTAAATGGCTTTGTTGCGTACTAATTTTGCAGTAATTGAAGGTTAACTTTTTAAGCATCTTTTTTCATGTTAAGACCTATATTTTGGACTTGGGACGACTTGTACTTTGAAATGGTAAATGCTGAGACATATTATGACTTTGAAATAAATGAATTATTTTTATATTATATTATGTATAGATATTTGTTTCGTTTAATATTTTGACAACTATATTTTCGAACTTTGAACGATCCAATGATTTTGTCAAAATATCTGCCAACTGATTTTCGGAGCTTACAGTTCTAAAAAATATTATTTTTTCTTCAAATGCCTCCAAAATTGAGTAGCATTTGATCATTAGGGCTCTCGATTTTTTCTGACTACCCCCTGAACATATTTTTTGTGTTGAGATATTATCTTCCATTATATCCACACTTAATTTTTCACCTAAAATTTCGTAATTTATATTTTGTATGACTTTTATGGTATCGAGTGCATCATAAACCGCAATTATTTCAGCTGCTGTGCTAGATGATGCATGAATGGTTTGCTTACCGCAATTCCATTCTACTAAATCCCCATAAGAAAATATCATAAATCCAGTTATGGATTTCCCTTTTCCTAAATTATTTAGATCTATATTATTTTCATCTACTTGGGGTGCATATGAGGCATCAATATAGGCCTGTATACCATCCCCTTTTGATCTATATATTATATTATAATTTTTCGTAGTATTAATATATTTGAAAATTCTTTTTACATAGTTTTTTAATGTGTTGTTAGAATTATTTTGAAAGCGGGATAAAAAAATTTACCGGGAATAATATGTCCGGTCTTGTAAGTCTCGCTAAGTATAGCAATCCACCTATCATTGACCTATATTCGGTGTCATCTATGCCACCTTCAATTTTGTCCAACTTTAGTCCCGTTTCCATCGGAGTGTTCGTATTTTTTAATTCCGAAATTCCAAATTTTTTTAATATTTTATCTATATGTTTGTATTGGGAAAGTATTATTGTATTATGTTCTATATCTCTAGTTATTTCTAATCCCACAAAAAATCTTGGGTTATTTATTATGGTAATCGTAAAGTCTTTTTGTAGTTCCTCATTTATTTTTGTGATTGATGACTGTAAGTTTGATGCGATCAATATGTCATCCACATATGTTAAAAAATATATTTTTTCATTATTATTAATTATCGTGTATAAGCATCTATCGCTTTTAGTTTTAGTAAAGCCCATCTCCCTTACCTTTGCGTCCAACAGGTCATACCATGACTTACTAGACGTTTTTAGTCCATATATAGACTTTTTCAATTCCAACACCTGATTCGTATTGATATTCACACCTTCAGGTCTTCTCACAAAAATGGGTTTAATAATTGGTGAATTTAAGTATGCAGTTTTTACATCATACTGCACCATAATTAATTTTTCTTTATTTATTATAGATAGTAAGGATCTTATTGTTCCTACTGATGCCACAGGGCCATGGGTTTCAGCAATACCATACTCGGTTCTATCCTTAAAACCTCTTGCTACAAGTCTTGCCTTGGGTTTTGGATTTCCAAATTCATCAAATTTAATTGTGAAAATCCATCTTGTATCTATGAGTTTTTGGCGATCATAGTCGACTATTTCCCACACATTCATATCATCGAGAGAATTAAATTCATCATTTATGGCTCTGATCCAATCATTTCTAAAAGGGTTTATTTCTATTTCAGAATAATTTTTTGGTATATTATCTTCTATATATATTTTATTATATCTTATATTTATATTCATGACTACAGGATTAATTATCCCCAAATCATACTCGTAATCTGATGACTTTATTACTAATGGTTTATTATTTATCAGTAATGATTTTATATTCTGGGTTTCATCTACCTTAACATCACATGAGATATATGATTTTGTATTATAGGGGTCTTTAAGACAATATCCTGTATTTGTATAACCCATCATTATATTTTTCTCCGCTCTATGTGCTAGCTTTGGGTCAATTTTGTTTTTCAATTTTGCTTTGGCTTTAGTGGCGTTTTGCTTTCTAACTTCTACAGGAATATGTCTGTAGGTCAATGCTCCAAAGACTTTTAGATTTTTAAGGTTTGGTTTTGTCCCATAGAACAGTTCATAGGGTGTTCTATATCCCTCATTCGCTTTTGTGGGGGATCTATTAATCAAATAGGCCGCTGTTACCACAGCATAAGACCAATATTTTATATCAAGGTTGGCATCAATTAGCATGGCCCGTACTCTCCTCATTAAAGTTTGATTTTGCCTTTTGGCAACACCATTTAATTCTGGAGAATATGGCACCACATAATCCATTGTTATGCCAACCTCTTTGCAATAATTTATTATTTTTATATCAGTATATTCCTTGGCATTATCACACCTAATAGTCCCTATGGGGTACTCCGGAAATTTATTTTTCATGGATATTATAATATTTTTAAATTCATTTGTTACTTGGCTTTTGCTAACAATGGGCATTACGAAGGTATATTTTGAGAAATGATCTATAAATGTTAAGATATATTTCTGATTCGCTACTGAGGGCGTAAATGGACTCATAATATCTGAGGATGCCACTTCTAATTTTCGAGTTGGTTTAGTTCTAATACCATTATGTCCCAACCTCGTATTATTTGCTAAACAACATATTTGACAATTCAAAAAATCTTCATCCCTAAAATTTATATTATCGGGAATGCCTACTGCTAAATTTTTTAGTTTTTGTAGATATCTGGCATTCAAATGCCCTAGTCTCCTATGTATGATTAATTTTTTATTAATATTATTATTTATTTGTGGGTTTTGAGGTATTTCCTCAATTTCATTATTGTCTCCTCTTATTTCTTCCTCTTCACCCCCCTCAGGTGATTCCTTATTATCTTCATCTTCCTGAATTTCTAATTCTACGGTAAAGTCATCCCATTCATCATCTATATTTTGAGTGACGGGGGCACATATCATATTATTTTCATTATTATTCATATTATTAATAATGTTTTTATTATTATTTTCAATATTATAATATATATAAAATATTCCCTCTTCTTTTTTCGCAGTCATTATTATCTCTGCATTTTCAATAAAATATATATTAGCAATATCCTTCTGTTGATCAATATTGATCATACCTGTGTTTGTAATTTTTATTGCTGAAATAATGTCTAAGTTTAAATCGGGCACATAATGAACATCATTTAATTCTATCAATGATTGAACTCTGTTATAGTTTTCGACTTTGATCACCATTCTCCCTGTGTGAGTAGCATATAAGAAAGTATTTTTACCAGCACATTGCAATTTTATTGGAGTTACAAATTTTTTAACATCGACTAATTTGTCCAAGTCAGATGTTAAATGCACTTCTGCAGCTCCATCCAAAATTGCTTTGTGATTTAATATATCATAATTTTCATATTTATTATTTTTATTACTATTTATTAGTTCGTTCAACAACCATTCATTATTATTTTTATTGAACTTTTTCACCATACAAGACATCTTCACTTGCTGTTCCGAATTCTCTTTTTATTGGAGTTCGGTTGGGTTGTATTAGCTTTTGGGGGATAAGTTCCCTGACTATTATTAAAATTATTATTATTATTATTATTTTCTTGTGAATTATTATTATTGCAATTTTGCGCTATATGGCCAAATTGCCCACACTTGTAACATTTTGGATTATTATTCTGATAATTATTCCTATTATTACCTCTATAATTGTTACCTCTATAATTATTGCCTCTATAATTCGAGTTACCTCTGTAACTATTTCCTCTATAATTTCCATTACCATTGTTCCCATTATTATTCGAGTTATTATTCTGGTTCTGGTTTGTTTCATTATTATTATTATTAGTATTATTATTAAAATTATTTCGATTACTATTTGTGTAACCATTACGACCATTGCCGTTTCCTCTATAATTATTTCTACCTCTATAGTTATTATATCTACCCCTGTAATTATTCCTATTGTAATTATTATTATTGTTTCTATAATTATTATTTATTTGGTTATTATTACCATTTTGTTTTTTCAAAGTTTGATCTCTGAATTTTTGATCAGAGTCTTCCCTTAATATTCTTTTAAAATTATCTAAATTTTTTTCGTTTGAAGGTAAATTTTCATATTGAATTTTCGCAATTGCTTGTTCATAGCATAAAGCTAATTGCAGATTCTCTAATTCTTCCGATTCAGTAATTTCTTTACCGCTATCTCTTACATCGGTTACTAATTCATCCCATTTTTTTAAGAAACCCTTCATATTTCCTCCAGGCTGAAATCTGAATTCCATCCATTTCGCTTTTGCTATATTAGCAGTGACAGAAGTTTTTGTGCCATAAATATTATCTAATTTTTTTAACATAAGAATTGCTGTATTGCAGTCTCGTATTTGTTTTGTTATGTCATTTGATACTCTTTCTAATATAAATGCCTTTGCATTATCTTGCATTTTGCAGTAATTTAACATATTTTTATCTGGCCGGAAATTTAAATCATCAATATTACTTATATATGACTGTAAAAATTCGTGTTCCCCAAAGATGTCATAATATCCTGCACCTCGAATTGCAGATATAATCATTCTACGCCAATCCAAATAATATTTTCCATTAAAAACTTTTCCTAGTGGGGCTTGGATGGGTTTAATTTCGTTCGGGGATGCCATTCCTTCTTCTATTTTATCAAAACCTAACAAATTATTTTCCTTATTACAAACAGATGTGTATTTTTTATTTTCAATTTTTTCTTTTTCAATTCTATTTATTAAATTTTCCTTTTCGTTTCTTTCAACTTTATTTCTTTCTATATCTTCCAGTTTCTTTTTGTTATTTATTAGTTAAAAAATCTATTCATAAACTTTTCCTTTGATTTTTCCGAACTATAGATTCTTTTTGAAAAATAGTTTACTGAAGATTCTACAATTTTAATATATTTTAGGCTACTAATGTTTTCTATTCTTCCGGATATATCCACTACAAAGGACTCTAATATTATTTCCCCTGTGAAATATGTGACGTATGGTAAATCGTAAGTTTCAATTTTTATATCTATAACTCTTTCTCCTTCAAATTTATTAATTAATTCTTTCAGTTCTTCCTTTTCAATATTATATTCACCTAATTTTCCTTCGCACAAACTTGTTATCGGGGGCATAAAAATTTAATTATTAGTTAATTTTTCTTTTTTTAGACTCAGTTCAAAAACACAATTATGCAAACACTAAAAATAATTAACTTCAATGAATATTACCTTTACAAAATTTGAAAATTGTACGTTACTTTTTTCTGTTGCGCCGACGAATAATTTCAGTTTTCTGCACTCTGCTGTCCACCGTTGTACTGCCTGCTTAATTTTGGTTTGGAGTTGGCCGAAAAATTGGGTCCTCGATGTGTGGATCTGCGATGAGTCCTCGATGACGGGAGCAGGTTTCCTTGGGCTGTTCACTCGATCTTTTTGGCGGTCCTTCCTGAATTTAGCGTTCGATGACTTTCAGGATCAGCCGTTATTAAGTCGGGAACTTCAGCTTCAAATTTTTATTTAATTTTGAATTTTTCAAAAATTAAAAATGTATTATATTTCGAGTTAAACTTCTCGAAAACAAACCGGTAACTATTTTGTATAATTCAACAGAAAACACGAAAAGATTTTCGCGCAACAGCAAATGAATTCAAAAAAAATTATTTCATTTGTTTAATTTTCTAAGTCTCTCCTCATAGTTCTACCACAGCGATGGCTACCATGATGTGAGGCGTACAGAACGAGGATCGAAAGAACTTGAGACTTCTAATAATCTGGAGGTTTATTACACGAATGAATAATACAATATTAACAGAATATGAAATGGCGAAGCAACAGCAATGTACGATCGAAAGTAGTAGGGGAAAAGCACTTCGTGGTGAGAGTGTACGTATGACATATATATAGTGATCGTGATGATGATGATGAAGAATGAGTGAAGGTGGGATTTCCTTTACAACAAAATTTAGTAAACGTATTAGAAAGGGGGTGTTGATACGAAATCCCACCTCATCTCATTCTTCATCATCATCATCACATCATTCTATATATATATATGTCACACGTACACTCTCGTCACAAAGTGCTTCCCCTACCATTCTCAATCCGCTATCGCTGTTGCTTCGCCATTTCGTACTTATTCATATTTTATTTCCAAATGTAAATTTAGTCTGCTAATAAATTCTGTCATGAATACTTCTCTTACTCTTTTTCGTTTCTCGTCATCACCGCCTCACATCACATGCAACATGCTATTAAGCAGCACCATTCCTTCATACAACGGAAAAGGATGAAACGAGTAAATTTTATGTAGTTTTAGGCTTTGACCAATTGGGCTTTTGTACTACCGTGACAAACAAATACAATCAATTTCAGTCGTGGCGCAATAGTTGAATAGCAAAAGATCACTAGGGAACCAAAGATACGAAGATCATTTTGGAGACGTGGGTTCGAATCTGGAAACGAGTGATTGAATTTCGAAATTTTTTTATCGATGGTCAACTGTGGTATTTCTTTCGGGCGGATTTTTTATTATACAAAGTACATAACGATTAAAAAAAAAGTGCCAAAATAAGGCAAAGAAGGCTCTGTTTTATAAAAAAAAAAAAAAATCGGCCAATCACAGAGCACTTTATTTTTCCTATTCATCGGTTACATGCTTATACATGTAAAGAACAGATATACTGGGTGACCCAAAAGTCAGTAACCCAAACCTTCAAATGTAAAAATTTTGAAAAAGGAGATACAAGGCTGAATCTTGGCACAGTTGCAGAAGTCAATTACTCAATTATTCATGCAAAGTTTTAGCTCTGTATCTGTAACAATCTAACTTTGAGGAATTTTTGATTTTTAATTATAATTTTTCCATGTTTGAAAAATAAATTTTGAAAAATTTTTAATGGTAAAAGTTCTCAAAAAATTCTGAAAATTGTTACAATAATAGAGAATGATTACCTGATTAAACGGGTAAAGTTTCACTTCAGTACTTTCATCCTTGTTTTTTTAAGAACTTTTTTATAGTCTATACCATACTTTCAAAACAAATAAAAAAAATTTTATTTCATTCTCTCCATTGATCCGCACTTTGGTGCAGTACTTCACTTTACGGCAGAATTTTGTCATAAGTTTCCTTAAATTTGTTTGGGTATGCAACTTTTAATGTTAATGTTTTTTTCTTGTTAACACCTGCAATGAGCAGTTATGCAACTCTTTATTCAGTGCATACAAGAAATTGCATAATCACATAATTGAGTAACCATTTCCCCATCATTGTCCTGTTTCAAAATTTTTTGAAAATTTTTGATTAATTTTTTATGCGTACAGATCACTAGAAAAATTATTTATAAAAAAAATTGAGATAAGAAAGTGAAACTTTACCTGCTTAATCTGGTAATTATCCTCCATTATTGTGGCAAGTTTCAGAATTTTTGGAAAACTTTGGCCACTTAAAATTTTTTAAAGTTTGTTTTGCCAAAAATACAAAAATTGAAATTAAAAATCAAAAATTACTCAAAATTAGAATACTAAAGATACATAGCTGAAATTTTGCATAAATAATCGAGTAACCTACTCCTACAAGAGTGCAAAATTTCAGCCCTTTATCTCTTTTTTTCAAATTTTTACAGTTGAATGTTTGGGTTGCAGACTTTTGGGTCACTCGGTATTATGCAATCCTATTATTAGCCCTTGTTCTTTTTGACCAATCTGTGTGGTCGGTGTGCTATGTTGTGACAAGTGACAACTGGAATCTATAGGGGATAAAAGAAATTTCGTTTTTTTTTTTTTTGTAATAATTAAACCAAACGAAAGTTGAGATAGATGCCCTTACTCAACCTTAATTTTCTCTTTTATCTTTATTCAATGTAGATGTACCTAACATGAAGTATCCACACATTATTGAATGTAATATGAAAAAAATGGCATCGCTTTTGAGACTGAGTATCCTCACTATTAGGGATCGGTACAATCTTCGTCTCATTTTAATCTACGAAATTCAGTTTGATGTGGTTTCTGAATTGTCACATTATTGTTATTTCTTCGTTATTTAATTCAATTATTTGAAGAAAAAAATCCTAATCATTGTTTATGGGCCCGAATACGGGCGAACAAATTGGAATTTGGTACCGAAAGGATGAGGACAGCTCTTCAAGTGGTGCCATTTTTCATAGCAGCGTTTAGATGGGCATGCGTCCTCTATTATATTTAATACTCTGTGGAAGCATCGTAGAATTTGAATATTTTTCAAAAATTCAGCTGGGAACCAATTTTTTATCCTTAACAGTCAGAAATTCTTATAAATATAAAGGAAAAGGAGGTAAATCTCAATAAATATCATCAAAGTTTCATTATACTAAATTCATTCGAAATAAAAATCAAAAGATGTACGCATATTTCGTGAAACTTGGTAATTTGGAAAATGATATTTCTCTTTAATAAGCTTTGGAAGGGGAACCATTTAACTCTTTGTGTATATATGTTATGGATGGTCGATTCACATAACATCTCTATATGTAGTTACTATCAGACACAAATAATGTTTTCGGAAAAGATTTAACTAGTCAAATATTTCTAATATCGATGGGAGGAGGGGTTGGTCTCTGGTTAGCAATCAGTAACAGTCTTCTGACAGGAATTTTTCAACCACGTGAGCTGAGGGAGCATCAATTGAACTGAACCGAATACAACTTCTCGTTTGGTTGGAAATGTAATGGTGGCTGTCTTGAACCAACAACTTTTCGATGGCACGGCAGAGGTCCAAATGACCATACCACGCAAATCGTTATATTAACTGATTAAAAGGCCTATATTGCCGAGCTTATCATGTAAAAATATGAAATTTGAATGGCAAATATTTAAAAGACAGCAAAAATTCTGATTTTCTAAATCCTGTAGTATGTCTTTTATCTGTTCTAAGGAAAAAAACTGTATTGTAATGAAAGACATCTTCCTTCAGAACAATAAGCAAAGATACCATACGACTCTAAAATTTATCTTTCATATTTTGGGTGCAAATACAATTGATTTTTCTCAAATTCCATAATCGGATTTCAGAACAAATTTCCGCAATGATGACAGAACATTAGTAGGTAGTATTACACTTTGAAGAGCATTCAAACAAACGTAATTAAAATTAGTTTCCTCCGATGATGCATTTCAATTCATGAGATCTCCGTCAGATGGGCCGAGTATCTGGAGTCAACTTAGAAATTTTACATCATTACTAGTAGGTAACTGGTTTGAAATTAGTGCTGCTGTTCTACCGTTGTACAATGAGTTGACAACATCATTTCGGCACCTAAATAACAAAATGAAGATATATTTTCAGAAATTTATCACAATAAATGTATATAGAAAATTTTTTTTACAAATTATAACAAAAAGAAAAAACAAATATTGTTTGTAATAAAAAAATGTCTATTTTTTGCAAATTTTCGGAACAACTGACTCGAAAAAAATTACAAGAAAAAGATCGTTGCAAAATTCAATGGTTTATAAAACGTTAAATTTTAATATTCTTCAGTTTAAAACGAAGAAAACTTACGGTATTAACAGGAGTGAGATAAAAGAAAATAAAACATATCGTTAGCTATCAAGGTTCTCCAAAAATAAAAAAATAAAAAAATGATTTCTATATATTTAATCGTTCTTGCTCAAGAAATTTTTTAGTTCAAAACAAAAAGTATAGCTTTCGTCCAATTCCTTAATAAATTTTTATTAATCAGTAAAATTAGATGGAAAAAAGCCTACAATCCAATACGATTAACTCAACTCAGCCAATTCACAAAAACAAAAAATTCAATGACAGAGATCGCTCGACACTCATGCGCTGACCGTAAATAGCAATTCAAAATACAACTTACAACGAATTGTATGAAGATCTACTGGTTTCAGCGATTCGGTTCAATCCAATTTTTCCGGGATAAGTTTCGATTCATGTCTCCGACGAAATAAATTGGTCTTCATGGTGGTTATTAATATGAGCTCTCAATTTGTACTTCGATATGTACGATTTATTGCAAATATCACAGGAGAACAACACACGATTCTCCCAATGTGTTTGCAAATGCTTTATCAAACTACTTCCAGTTGCCAATCGTTTATTGCATACGTCGCATTTAAATGGCTTGCTGCCAGTATGAATGTAGGCGTGTCGCTTGACCTGTAACTTCGTTATATACGCTTTGCCACAAATGTTGCACGAAAAACGTTTGTCACCTGTATGAATTCGTTGATGATTGATTAAGGAAATACGAGAGGACATGGTTTTACCGCACATATCGCACGTATAATGTTTGTTTTCACCTGTATGTCGTTTCAGATGATTTTTCAACGTCGATTTTAACGAAAATCCACGACCGCAGACATCGCATTTGAACGAATGCGGATTTTCATGCACCATTTGTCGGTGTTGCTTGAGATACGGTCCTCTGGTGAAAATATTCCCACAAATATCACACTGGAACGGTTTGAAGCCGACATGATTGTTTTTGTGTGTGCGTAAATCCATTTTCGAATTAAAACCTTTCCCACACTCGTCGCAATTGTACACAGAAATACCATCATGAGCTAATAGATGAACTTTAATCGCAAATCGATTTTTCGACTTATAATCGCACTTATCGCAATGATAAATGATAATTTCAGTTTTCGCATGTGTACGTTTCACATGGTTGAACAGATCAACTTCGCGTTTAAACGATAATAAGCACTGAGAGCACGGATGCTTACGGGTATCTGTGTGCACGTACAAATGATTCTCTAACGCGTATTTTTGGGAAAAGATTTTGTTACAAAACAGGCATTTATGCGATTTATGCTCAACACGAGCGTGCTCCGCTAGCTTTTCTCCATTGGCACAGCCTTCACCACACTTCGGACATGCGAAGGCACTGGCTTCAACTTTGGGCTCAGCTTTCACCAATATCATGTCCAAAAATTTTTCGGTCGACATGTCGGTGTCTTTATTCTTGGCCATCCACTCCCTGAAAGAACATATTTGAATTATTTCTGCTGCCAAAAGAAAGGACATTGGAAAACAAAAAAAAATCAATAATGATACAATGAGTACCTCCATTTTTTGGATTTAATACCCGATCTCTTTGACGTCATAATGAAAATTCACAATAAGAAAATAATTAAAAATTCAGACACTCCAGTTTTGCTTTAAATACCCAGGACTCGAGCATACAAACATATTTTCACCAGCTTCACTCATTTTTTGCGTTTAATTTAATATGTATTGGCAAGTATTTCTAACACATTGAATATTGTTGAACGACCCCTATGGGGCTTTACTAGAAAAACCAGACGCACAAACAAAGAAATAAAGAATAAGGCTCTGAAAACTTTCACAGCATTTGTTTCTAGAATTGTTTCAATTTGGAGATGATGTTTTAAAAATTTATGCGGATTATGATTTTTTCTTTTCCTTCCAACCAAAAAGGAGAAAATTGTTTTTTAATAATTCAGCCCCCACTCCCCATCCGCCGCAAATTATATTATCCAAATCCACCAACCCCATAATAGTTTCACTGTCTTTTAAAAATGAATTCTCATCGAAAATAGAAAAACTTTCTAAATTATTTGTCGAAAAAAAACAGAAAAGGATATGTCTTTCAACGACCCCAAGCTGCTCAGATGCAGTGATTCTAGTTGGTAGTTGGTACAAAAAATAACGGAATTATTCAATTTTAAATAACTGATCAAAACTTTATCATCAGTTTCTAGGATCTCGCGAAACAAAGAGAACATGAATAAAACCATAATCCAATGATACACATCGCAAACATTAAACATTATTCACGTTGATGAGCCGAAATTCTTCGTTTATTCGTTGATAACTACGATACAGTCAGTCTTTCTTGAAGACACAGAAGTTTTCGGAAAAAATTGGATACTATACAGACGTAGTTCGCCTTCTTTCTTTCTCCTCTTCTCTCTCTCATTCTCTGGCGTTTCGTGGTTGGTCTTGTTCTCTCTCTCTATCTTCCTCTCTTTCATTCGTATTTGTAATACTTTTTTCTCTCCTCAAAAGACGATACTTATTAACCCTAAATCTTTGTGGTTGTGGCAGTGGTGCTACTACAGCCTGTCATTTTTTCAACCCCAAGGGCTATAATTAAAACGGGATAATCAATATGACTCACGTATCTACAATCATACTCAGCTGCAACAAATAATTTAAAATAATGAAAATAACAAGAATATCACTCCACGGATTTAGAGGGATGACTTCCATTTTCTCTTTCCCGCTACTTACATCGCTAAAAATTAAATGAATCTTCGAATAAAAATCTTGAAATGAACAAACTACCTTGCTTCGAGATTTTACATTTTTATTCAGGTAAAAATTTCACAGCAAGTAATAAATCAAATAATACTGAAAATACCACCAAAAAATAAAAATAAAGAAAACATGCATCATAATAAATATCCAAATAAAAAGAAATGCATGTTCAAATAATACCGTGATCTTCAAGTATGGTATTTTTGAAAATGATCTTTCAATTTAAATTTAGAAAAATAGGATTTATGACATTGAGAACATGCGTAAACAGAACGATCTGTGTCATGAATTTGTTCATGATGTAGTAATTTTTTTCGAGTAGAGAATGTTTTGTCACACATCAAACACTGAAATGGTTTACTCCCGGTGTGAACCAAGAGATGCTCTTGCAACGAATATTTATTCGTATACGTTTTACCACAGATACTACAAACAAATTCTTTCGAATTAAGATGTAATTTTTTATGGCTCGCCAACGAAATTTTACTACTGACTACTTTATTACACACATCACACTGTATTCGATTTTCACCAGTGTGCAATTTCATATGTACTTCCAAACTATTCTTAAACGAAAAAGCTCTACCACACACATGACACTGGAACGAAAACACGTTTTCGTGCAACAGTTTACGATGAGCCAACATATAATGTTTACGCGTGAAACGATTTCCACAAATGTCGCAATGATATGGTTTGATACCCATGTGGTTATTCAGATGCACATTCAAGTCCAAATTGGAATTGAAAATGTCACCGCACACGTCGCACACCAATTCAGCTATACCCAAATGACTTTGAACGTGAATACGAATCATTCGTTTCTGTTTTGTTTTATAAAGACAGTGAGCACATTCAAAATTCTCTACATTCTTATTAAACGAGTGCATACGTCGGACGTGATGACGAACGTTGGACTGGCGTTTGAATTTCATTTTACACACTGGGCAACTGAAATCTTTTCGAGTTGAATGAACGGTTAGATGATTTTCCAGAATGTATCTACGACGAAAGTATTTGACACAGAAGGGGCACTTAAATAGGCGATGAACGTTTTCATAATGCTTTAAAAATGTTAACTGATCGGTGAACGTCATTTGACACACATTACACGCGTAGGATTTGTTTTCGACAGACAAGGTATGCTGCGGATTTTGTAAGTCCATCAGGACAACGGTACTTGACTCAATATTTTTCTCTGGCTCATTATAGTTGTAGGGAATTAGAAAAAAATCTGGTAAAGTGACATCCCAAAATTTCAGCTTAAGCGGATCATCTTCTTCGAACGTCCTAAAAAAGGGTAAATCAAAATCAGGACTGAGTAATAACGATACCAATAAGGTAAAAGCTCCTTAATTTTGTGATACTGTCTCATGATTTACTGGAAAGAACTACTCGAGGTGGATCAAATACATAGTAAGATTTCAAGAATCTAAAAATTTTAGGATACTTCTCGTTCGGAAACTGAAGAAATTTTGGGGAAAAAATTAAATTTAAAATAAGACCCACACAACAGGACACTATCGACTAATTTGTGTGTGAGAATAAGGACACGAATTCGAAAGCAAGGAGTGCTGAATACGAACGTTTAATGCATTATACTCACTGCAAAGAAACTTTACTGCTTTCGACAATTTGACTTATTTGCGTATCTTCCGAAGTGTTTCTTTCAATGATGGCATTTTGTTCAGAAGGAATTATCGTAGAATCTTCCAGGATAACGTCGGGAACCACTTCCTTTACTACTACAGATTCGATATCTTCTTCAACGAAATCACTTTGATTTACGTAATCACCGAAATAAACTTCTTTTATCTCTATATTGCTATTACATTCATCATTCAAGTCTTTGGATTCGAGGATAACATCCTTATCGTAAAGTACTAAGGAATTCTCTTGCTGCCAGACATTATTTGAATTCTGTACGAAGAAAATTAAGGGAAAACTGAGAAAGTATCACCCAATAAAATTCATAAATTATTAGTAATATTGAAAATACGAACTTCAATTAGCAAACTATTGGACCTTGATTTTTTCAAATCATTTTGCATCTCTTGCAATTGTTTCTCGGAACTTGAAGAAAGCTGCCAAAAATTGTAAATAAAGTCGACAGTTTTCGAACAAGAGAGGCAGATTCTCTTCGGTAAATCATCATTTTCTGAAATCTATAAAAGAAATAAGTAGTCATAGTGAGTGGCAAAAAATGAACTAAATGATACGACCACCCACAAAATTATTAAACTGACCCGCACAGGTAAACACACAGCGATTTTATCAAGTAATTCGGAATTATTCGACTCCAAAGAATGAAAAGAAGAAATTTCAGCCTGATCAGTTTTAAGACATAATCGACAGAGATTCATAAAACTATCCAAAGAAACCATCTCATTGATTGTGGTTAACAGGCAGATCGTTATGAGAAAAGAGAAGATGGAAGTTTTCTTGAATTCATCAATGACATGGCCATCAATCCAACGTTTGGCAAGCTCAGGATATTTCACTTCACGACATAAAATATGAAAGATGGTTTTCTGTAAGTTTCAAAATGAAATACTAAAATTAGAAAATAACAAGACTTGAACTCAACTTCAAGTTAATTACACGTTCTGGCGTTCATCTTCCTCAATTTTTTACAAAATTCATTTTCAGAAAAACGCAAAACCAAACTGTAAAATTTATTACTTCCCAAATTATTCCTAATTTAATAAATTAATAAATATTTATAATTTAAAAATTTAGAATGAAATTAAAATTTACTTTTCTAATAATAAAACAAATACTAATACTACGTCTACGTCTATCACGAGTATCACGACTTTATGACTTATAATTTATTTTTATGGTCCGGACCTTCGAGGATATATATATATATGATGGAGACAACCTTTGACTATATAGCTTAATGGACTGCTAGAACTGATAAAATCTTGAAGCCAAACAATGCAGGCGTTACTTTTCGAAAAAGATACTTCGTGTGAAAATTGAATTTGTATTGAGTTATATTTTCATGACTCCTAACAATATAAGCAGATGCAGCGAGGACCGAAAAAGAACAAGAGACTTTTATTCACAATTAGATTTATTACCAGACTAAAAATACATTTGAAAGTAAAATATGATCTCATACGAAATGGCGAAGCACAGCGTTATTGGTGATCAAAAGTAGGGGAGGCGATTCGTGAGAGAAGTAGAACTTATGACATATATATATATAGTGTGATGATGATGATAATGATGATGAATAAGGATATGGGGTGGAATTTCCGTTACAACAATTGCAAAAGATTCAAGTAGGTACCTACATTATTTGTCCTATAAAGGTTTGAAGTGATTAGAAATTGATGGTGTCTGTTGAAATATCACGAATTTCTTCGTTTTGAAATATATTTCTGATAATTTTTCCAAGTCATTTTGTTTGAATCAGAACAAAGTAGATGATTTTCCATAATGATTTTTCAGCCTTGACAAATTAGCCCTGTTTGATAGGATTACACTAACTTACACCAACCTACACTGGTAGGGATATTCCACAAATATTCAAGTAAAACATGGCACAAAGTCACATAACATTTCTACATTTGTGGAATCGCCCTCCTGGTGTAGGCTGGTGTAAGTTGGTGTAGTCCTATCAAACATAGCTATTATTTCTTACAATTTTGTTGAAAAATTTCAGCAAATTTAACAGTCAGTAGAATTTCCAATTGCAGAGAATACCAAAATCAAATGTCCCAGCGTATTTGGAATCTGAATTAAAGATATAGTGCTGCCACAAGTACAAGTTTTTCATATTTCTGACTTGTTTACCACACAATAAATGAAATTGGTATCGATTTCATATGTAGTAGGTATGCTGTTTCTGATTTTTCATTGTTTCTAGAACTAATAAAATCTCAAAAATCACCAAATGTTGTTTTTTGTAAAAAGAACGCCTGTTAACAGTGCCTTCAGCGGTGTTCCATTTAACGCTATGTATTTCTTATCAGTTCTAGCAGTCCATTAAGCTATATAATCGAAGGAGACAACACGAATCAGTTTTAGCATGGGTTGGAGTGTCCAGACCACAGATTCCACATGCTGGTGTATGAAAAACCCCAGGCTGAACACCTCAACCAATCAGATTCAAAAATTGTTGTAAAAGTGAGGTACTTTGTACGCCAGTGTTTATAAACTGTGAGGATAATATTAAACCAAGGATCATGTTTTTGAGTGAAGAAATAAAGGAGTTTACAGCAACAACATTTAATGGACGATTAAAGAACAGTCAAAAGTACAGTTGGCATTGTGGGTAGAGAAACGACAAGTTCCCCACTACGACATAACAGTGTGTGCAGGAATAAGATTACAAATGTTATATGTTAAGAGTTCAGTAATGCCGTGCACGAGATTTATGAGAGTTACATGGACTTCATCCAACATAAACAAATGTAGGTTGAGAGATTTTCATTCCATCAAATATTTAGTTGGAAGTACATGTGTTTGTAGAAGTGCTTTCTGTAGGTAGGACCCCAAAAGTGCCCTTGTGTCATCTCCATCATATATATCTATATCCACGAAGGTCCAGGTCAAATAATAAATTAAGCTCAGTCTAGCTCCGACTTTCAAAAATTGTTGAGGTGAGTTTCGATCGATTCATCAAAGAAAATTAAGTACGGACGTTCATCTTTAAAAAAGGTTTATTGATGACTTTAGTACAACGACTGACAAGCGGAGAACATTCTCCGTCAAGCAGTGGCGGGAAGAATATTATGTTGGCGATCAGTGTCGCCACATGTAAAAGGAATAAATGTAATAATGTGTTACATGCAGTGTTGATTAATGTACAGTTACGTGTTCGTGAGGTAGTGAGGGAATCGTATCCCAACACCCCCCTGCGATTCAAAACGGACAAACGAACATACAAGTAAAAAATGTCACATATTGCATGTATTTAAAACAAACATATAAACAAGAATAAGCAATAGCAGTCAAAAAAAAATTATTACATATAGGTATCATATAAAATTGCTATATATATATAAAAATGGTAAAACAAAAAAATTTAGGTATGTCGTTGACTAGTATAATGTTGTACAATTAAAATGTGTATAAGTTCATATTTTGAAATTTTTGTTTTAACTTAAATATATCCTGTAAGTGTTAACATGAGGTATATATTTAACCTTATGTTTTAGTGTCACGTCTTATAAATATTGTGTGATTTATAATTTAACATATATAAAACCCGTCGGAGAGATCGATATCTCCTCATTGTCAGCTATGGAGAGATAATGTTATTATGTATATATATATCCTTATAATTAATCATGTGTGTTTTTTTAATATAAATTTATTATTGTGGGAATCAATGGTATATATTAGGGAATGCTGATACCAATAAGAGAGGCAGAGCAGCGACGGGGAACCTATTGAACATTGTGAGATGAATTGTGAAGCGACATATGGACCGCTTGGTTTACAATAGGCGCTAAAAGACCGACGCCCATCCGCAGTCCAAAACCAAATATCAAAAATTTTGAGGGTTGAGTCATTTAAGACTATTGGCTGAAAGGTTGACTTGTTCGGAGTATTCTCATAACAATATTTTGGTACGTTTTTCGATCAAGTGCTTTAGTTAAAATATCAGCAACTTGATCGGAAGACCTGATATCGTTAAACATTATCAATTTATTTTGAAAAGCTTCCAAAACTGCATAACATTTGATCGCTAGGGACCTGGAGCGTTTCTGGCCTCCCCCAGATGCAATGTGTGATGCGGATATGTTATCCTCATACACTTGCACTGAGTTGGTTACAGAGAAAACGTTCTCAGTGAGTCTCCAGATCACATATATGTTGTCCAGTGCGTCATTCAACACAATTAATTTGGCTGCAGTTGACGATGTTGCAACCGAGTTCTGCCGGTGAACGGCCCAATTTAACAAGTCTCCGTTAACAAATATCATATAACCAGTTGTGGAGCACCCTTTCTCCAAATTTTCTATTTCTATGGGTGAATCGTCTACATCGGGTGCATACGACGCATCGACAAATGCCTTAATCTGAGTTTGGTCAGAGTGAAATACAAGAAAGAAGTCAGTAGTATAAAAATGTCTTTTATCGTATGTCAGGTTCAGGGTCACGCACTGACCAATGGTCATTTCCCATATATCACCGGTCATTTCACTCGAATGCCTATATTTAACAATAGTAGGCTTATTCGGCCTGTACGTCAGGTCTTCACCTGACGTACAGGCCGACATTCAAGTGAAATGACCGGTGATATATGGGAAATGACCATTGGTCAGTGCGTGACCCTGAACCTGACATACGATAAAAGACATTTTTATACTACTAAAAGAAAATGATGTTCAGTGGTCAATGATGATAAGGTACAAGGGCCATTAGCCAAAAAAGAACACTAATAATAATAAATTAATAAATTTAATAACACCTAAAGACACAAAGCATGTATCAGAACCAGATTATGTCCCTCTTACTAAGAGAATAATGTTAGATGGTGGTGCTATTGCCCACATTATATCAGATTTGTCAAAATTGTCTAACCCCATAATGCTGGAAAAGCCTATCGAGTTAGAATGTGCCATCCAAGATACATTACTAATTGCCACACATATAGGAACTATGTTTATCAGGGTGGAAAATTCAGAGAGGAATCAAACTGTAATAAGATTAAAGAACGTACATTATGTACCATCCCTGAATGTAGACCTAATGTCAGGGATTAAGATAACAGAAAATAGGGCGATAGGCATAGACCAAAATTTCTCTGTGGCGCACATATACGTCCGGGGAACAGACGAGGTAATTTTTTTGGCCCTGAAAATAAGGGGGGTATACATGGTGAAGTACAAAATTGTATTGGAATCCACGGTCAATATTATAGAAAATGAAGATGATTTAAATAAAATATGTCCCTATAATAACGAATCAAATAAATTGGCATGTATGCCCAATATAAATTCCCAGGATGAATGGATGGAATACGAAGTAGAAGAGGAAATTATTGAGGAAAGTCAGGAGGAAAATGAGGAGAATGGAGAGAATATCAATAATAATACACAAGAAAACACAAATAATAATAATGTAGATAATAATATTATAATAAACGCTAACGATGAATATGATAGCAATGACCCATGAAATAATGAAACAAATGAAAGTGGTAGCGAAATGAATGAGGATGTAGGTATAAATAATAATAATAATATAACAAATAATAATGATATAATTAACAATGATCAAGAAATCAGCGAGAATATAGAAAAATTAAAAATAGATAAAAAAATGATATGGCATAGGAGATTGGGACACTTATCAGAAAAAAATTTAAAATTCTTGACAAAGGTCTCAAGAGGTATTCCAAACGGAATTACATTTTGTGATGACAAATTCAGTCTGTGTGAGATATGTGTGAAAGCAAACTCTAAAAGATTAGGACACAGTAGAACTCGCACTAGACCGGAAAGAAAACTAGAACTCATTTCATCGGATACAATGGGCCCCTTCTCACCAGGCATATATGGTGAAAAGTACGTTTTGATATTCGTGGACCATGCCACAAAATATACTTTTATCTCCACTATTGAAAAAAAATCAATGGTTTTCGAGGAGTTTAAGAAACTATACATGAAATTAAAATCAAAATTCCCGGATCACCCAATATCCACTTTAAGATGTGACAATGCCAGGGAGTATCTTGATTCAAACATGAAAACATTCTGTGAGGACAATGGCGTAAACCTTGAGCCTGTCGTTCCGTATTCACCAGAGTTGAATGCGATGGCCCAAAGGCAGAATCAAACGATCATGGCAAGGATAAGGGCTATGTTGTTTGACTCCGATCTGGATTTCAGTTTCTGGTCATTGGCTATTCTGACAGCTGTTTATGTCATAAACAGAAGCCCAACTAGGGCCAACAAAGACCATAAGACCCCTTTTGAAATGTTTTACGGCATAAAGCCGGACTTATGTAATATGAGAGTGTTTGGGTCTCTCGCTCATAGACATATTCCTATAGAGGTCCGTCAGCAACGGGCCACAAAAAATAAAAGAAAAAAAGCAAATAGTGAACACCCAAAATTAACCCAAAGATCCGATAAAGGAATCTTCGTAGGGTATACCAATAATGGGTACTGTATAAGGGACCCATTAATAGACAAATTGCACGTTACATGCGACGTAAGATTCGATGAAACGAGAAATATAAAACAAATAGATAATAAAAATAATAATAATGAAAAAATACAGGACAATAATAATATAATAGAAACCACTGTAATTTTAAATTTATTTAAATCAAGATACAAAAATTATATTGAGGACCACATCCCTCAAAAATGGAAGGATGTCAAAAACAACTCTTTTAAGGAGGAGTGGCTACAAGCCATTACTGACGAGCTGAAGTCATTATCTGATATCGGCGTGTGGGAAGTCGTCCCAAGGGAGAGAAATGTGAGGTTAGAGGATACGAAGTGGTGTTTCACCACGAAACCCGACAACCAAGGCGTTTACATACCAAAATATCGTTATGAGAATCCTCCGAACAAGTCAACTTTTCGGCCAATATTCTTAATTCACATAACCCTCAAAAATTTTGATATTTGGTTTTGGAGTGCGGATGGGCGTCGGTCTTTTAGCGCCTATCATAAACCAAGCAGTCCATATATTGTTTCACACTTCACATCAAAATATTCAATAGGTTCCCCATCACTGCTCTGCCTCTCTTACTGGCATCAGCATTCCCCAATATATACAAAAACCCCACACGATTAATTATAAGGACATATATATAATGATATTATCTCGCCACAGCTGACGATGAGGAGATATTGATCTCTCCAACCTGCCATTTTTTATATATATTTATTTTTAAATTAAAATCACACAATACTTATAAGACGTGACACAATAACAGAAGGTTAAATGTATACCTCATGTTAATAATTACACGATACATTTAAGATAAAACATTTTATATATAAATCCACACACATTTTAATCATACATCATAATACTAGTCAACGACATACCTAATATTTTACCATTTTATATATATAGAAATTTTATATGACATTTATATGTAATAATTTTGACTGCTATTGCTTATTTTCATTTTTTATTGTTTATATGTTTTTTTAAATACATACAATGTGTGACACATTTTTTACTTATACATTCGTTCGTCCGTTTTGAATCGCAGGGGGGTGTTGAGATACAATTCCCTCACTTCCTCACGAACACAGAACATCACATAGACTAACACTGTATGTAACATATTATTACACTTATTCGTTTTGCATGTGGTGACACTGATCGCCAACATAATATTCTTCCCGCCACTGCTCGACAGAGAATGTTCTCCGTTTGTCAGTCGTTGTACTAACGTCGTTAATAAACATTTTCTAAGATGGAAGTCCGTACTTATCTTTTCTATGTAAAGTGATCAGACCTCACCACAATAAATTTTGATTACTTCACCGGACTTGAATCTTGAATGATGTTCAAGTTGACCATAGAAGATGAGAAGCCAAAATGATAAAAGTTGCAAATTTAACATTGATATGATGTGTGGTTGATGATTAAGGATCTGGAACTACGAAGTCACTTCAGTTGATTGAGCTAGGTAACCAATTTTCTATGGTGAAAAGGTTGTAGACAGATATTTAAATTTTCAAGATATTATGATATGAAGTTAATGATATAGGACAATGATAATTCTTGCGTTTTAAACGTGTTTTTTCATTTGCCAATTTGTTCTCCATTGAACATCTTCCTTCAGATTTTCAAAAATTATTAGTTGCCACAATCCTTTTACAGAATAAACCTCTTTGCTGTACCACAAGTGATGAACCAGAATACAATTTTTCTTACAAATATTTATCATTCGAACTGGTTTACTTAACTCGAACATCAAAAATTTGATTAAAATTGTTATAAAAAATGTCAGTTATATTAAATTTTACTGTCGAATTTATTGAACACAAAACATGAAATCATGAAACTGATAGTTCAATTTAATTAATGATTTAAACATGATTAATTTATATGTAATTGCCCCCTTACGTTTGATTTTAATCACTCTGCTTTTATATAGAGGTTTTCAGGATCTTTTAGTTCAAACCAGAAATAAATAAAAAAGAATGTGTTTCAGGGCAGATTAGTGTATAATGAAAACAAAGCAAATGGCACATACACAAATGGTTCACAATCATATGTCAGAGAGGTTCACTACCTCTCCAAAACACAAGGTATACATTTATTGAGGTGAGTTCTGATCTCTTGTACGGAAAAAATAAAAACGAACTATCATCTTTGAAAAAGATTTATTACCAATGTTAGTACGACTGATGAGCAGAGAACATTCTCCGTCAAGCAGTGGCGGTAAAAAGATTATGTCGAAGTTACATACAGTGTTAGTCGATATTAGGTTATGTGTTTGTGAGGGAGTGAGGGAATCGTATCCCAACACCCCCTGCGATTCAAAACGGACGAACAAACATATAAGTAAAAAAAAATGTATCACACAGTGTATGAATTAAAAAAAATAAACAAGCAATAGCAATCAAAATTATTGAACATAAATATCATATGAAAAATTGATTAAAAAAATGGTAAAAATTAAATAAGTCGTTGACTAGTATCATGATGTACAATTAAAATGTGTATAAATTTATAAATCAATTGTTTTGTCTTATATATTGTGTAATTATTAACATGAGGTATACATTTAACCTTCTGTTATAGTGTCACGTCTTATAAATATTGTGTGACTTTAAATTATTATATATATAAAAGGAAAGGTCGGAGAGATCATTGTCTCCTCATTGTCAGCTGTGGAAGAAAACATTATTGTCTATGTCCTTATTATTAATTGTGTCGGGTTTAAATAAATATACTATTGTTGGAATCAATTAAATTTGTTAGGGGATGCTGATGCCAGTAAGAGTGGCAGACCAGCGAGGGGGAACCTATTGAATTTTGTGAGGTGAATTGTGAAACAAAATATGGACCGCTTGGTTTACAATAGGCGCTAAAAGACCGACGCCCATCCGCAGTCCAAAACCAAATATCAAAAATTTTGAGGGTTATGTCAATTAAGACTATTGGCCGAAAAGTTGACTTGCTCGGAGGATTCTCGTAACAATATTCTGGAAGGTTTTCCAATCAAGGGCTTTAGTTAATATATCGGCAACTTGATCGGGTGACCTAATATCATTAAAGTTTATCAATTTTTGCTGAAATGCCTCCAGTAGTGCGTAGCATTTGATTGCGAAGGACCTGGATCATTTCTGGCCTCTCCCAGATGCAATGCGGGACGCAGATATATTGTCCTCATAAACTTGCACTGGGTTGGTTACAGAGAAAATGCTTTTCATAAGTCTCTAGATCACATATATGTCGTCAAGTGCATCATTCAAAGCAATTAACTCGGCTGCAGTTGACGAAGTTGCAACCGTGTGTTGCCGATGAACGGCCCAATTTAGCAAGTCTCCGTTTACAAAAATCATGAAGCCGGTTGTGGAGCACCCTTTTTCCAAGTTATTTATATTGATGGGTGAATTGTCTACGTCGGGTGCATACGACGCATCGACAAAAGCTTTAATGTGAGTTTGGTCGGAGTGGAAGACCAGAGAGAAATCTCTTGTAGTTTTGAGGTATCTAATGATACGACGAACGTAGTTTTTTATTTCATTGTTGGAGGATGCCAGAAAATGGGATAGGTAGTTGATGGCAAAAGCAATATCCGGGTGGGTCAGTTTTGCCACATATAGTAGATTCTCAATCATAGCCCTATATTCGGTATCATCAATTCCATTTGCTGGTTTATTTAGTTTAAGCCCAGTCTCCATGAGTGTGGAAGATGGATTGCATTCGGTCATTCCAAACTTCTGGAGAATCTTATCGATATATCTATTTTGTGTGAGTATTATTTATTTTCTTGGAATATCACAATTTATTTCAAATCCAACAAAAAATGTTGGGTTGTGTTCTATTTTTAATGTGAAGTTTTTATTAAATGTGTTTATTAAGTCTTGTGTCCACTCGTTGTGGTTGCTAGCCAACAACATGTCATCCACATAGACTATCAGGAGTGCCATAGCTCCAGTATTGTCCTGTTTGATAAACATCTATCTATCTTTGACTGTGTGAATCCAGTTGAATTATTGTTGAATTCAACAAATTGTACCAACTTTTAGAAGATGTTTCAAGTCCATATATTGACTATATGAGTCTCAGGCAATTATTTTCGCCTAATTGGCATCCCTTAGGGTTTGATATGAATATAAGATATTTTATTTGTGAATTAAGGAAGGTTGTTTTTATATCAAATTGTGTTATATTTAAACCATATTTATTGGTAATTGACAGTATCCTCCTGATTAACCAGTATTGAACTACCAGGGCATATGTTTCGGTTAGAGAATAGTGAGTGAGATCTTTAAAACCCCTCGCAACCAATCTAGCTTTCGGTATGTGAATGCCTCGGTTGTCGGGTTTTGTGGTGAAACACCACTTTGTATCTACCAACCTCACATTTCTCTCCTTTGGGACAACTTCCCAAACACCCTTATCAGATAGTGAATTCAGCTTGTCTGTAATGGCTTGTAGCCACTCTTCCTTAAAGGGGTTGTTTTCGACATCCTCCCATTTTTGAGGGATGTGGTCCTCAATGTAATTTTTATATCTTGATTTAAATAAATTTAAAATTACAGGGGTTTCTATTATATTATTATTGTCCTGTATTTTTTCATTATTATTATTTTTATTATCTATTTGTTTTATATTTCTCGTTTCATCGAATCTTACGTCGCATGTAACGTGCAATTTGTCTATTAATGGGTCCCTTATACAGTACCCACTATTGGTATACCCTACGAAGATTCCTTTATCGGATCTTTGGGTTAATTTCGGGTGTTCACTATTTGCTTTTTTTCTTTTATTTTTTGTGGCCCGTTGCTGACAGACCTCTATGGGAATATGTCTATGAGCGAGAGACCCAAACACTCTCATATTAGATAAGTCCGGCTTTATGCCGTAAAACATTTCAAAAGGGGTCTTATGGTCTTTGTTGGCCCTAGTTGGGCTTCTGTTTATGACATAAACAGCTGTCAGAACAGCCAATGACCAGAAACTGAAATCCAGATCGGAGTCAAACAACATAGCCCTTATCCTTGCCATGATCGTTTGATTCTGCCTTTGGGCCATCCCATTCAACTCTGGTGAATACGGAACGACAGGCTCAAGGTTTACGCCATTGTCCTCACAGAATGTTTTCATGTTTGAGTCAAGATACTCCCTGGCATTGTCACATCTTAGAGTGGCTATTGGGTGATCCGGGAATTTTGATTTTAATTTCATGTATAGTTTCTTAAACTCCTCGAAAACCATTGATTTTTTTTCAATAGTGGAGATAAAAGTATACTTTGTGGCATGATCCATGAAAATCAAAACATATTTTTCACCATATATGCCTGGTGAGAAGGGGCCCATTGTATCTGATGAAACAAGCTTGAGTTTCCTCTCAGGTCGTGTGCGAGTTTCATTGTGCCCTAATCTTCTAGAGTTAGCTTTCATGCATACTTCACACAGACTGAATTCGTCATCGCGAAAAGCAATTCCATTTGGAATACCTCTTGAGACTTTTTCAAAAATTTTAAATTTTTTCCTGATAGGTTTCCTAATCTCCTATGCCATATCATTTTTTTGTCTATTTTTGATTTTTCAGTACTCTCATTAAATTCCTGGTTGTCACTTATTGTATTATTATTAGTGTTTATATCTGTATCCTCATTCATTTCACTGCCACCTTCATTCATTTCATTTTCTTGTGGATTATTATTATCATATTCGTCATTAGGATTTATTATTATGTTATTATCTATATTATTATTAAATATATTTTTTTGTTTTTTATTGTTAGTGTTCTCTCCATTCTCTTCATTTTTGTCCTGACTTTCTTCTGTAATTTTTTCTTCTACTTCATATTCCATCCACTCATCCTGGGAATTTATATTGGGCATACATGCCAATTTATTAGATTCATTATTTTAAGGACATATTCTATTTAATTTGTCTTCATCTTCCACAATATTAACGGCGGACTCTGGTACAATTTCATACTTTACCATGTACACACCTCTTATTTTTGGGGCTGAAAAAATGACTTCGTCCGTGCCTCAGACATATATGTGCGCTGCAGAGAAATTTTGATCTATGCCTAGCGCTCTACTTTCTGTTATTTTTATCCCTGACATTAGATCTATGTTTAGAGATGGTACGTAATGTACGTTTTTTAGCCTTATTACCGTTTGGTTTCTCTCTGAGTTCTCTATTCTGATGAACATAGTACCTATATGTGTGGCAATTAGTAGTGTATCCTGAATGGCACATTCCAGTTCAATAGGCTTTTCTAACCTTATTGGCTTAGATAATTTTGATAAGTCTGATATAAGGTGAGCAACAGCTCCGCCATCTAACATAATTCTTTTGGTGAGAGGGACATAATTTGAGTCTGACTCTTGTTTTGTTTCTTTAGATGTAATTAAATTTATTTGTTTATTATTATTTGTGTTTATTCTCTGGTTGTGATTCTTGTATCTGATCATCATGGACCATTGAACATCATTTTCTTTCTTATTTTTATTATTATTGTGGTTGTTATTTCATCCGTATCTTGTATTTTGGGCAGGACCATCTGGTTTATCTTGGGGTTGTATACCCTCTTTATTTGACGGACATACTTTAGCTATGTGTCCTTTGCCATGACACTTAAAACATACTAAAATGTTTGAACTTGGCAAAGTATTTTGATTTTGATTATTGTTATATTTTTTATTTTCATATGTATTATTATTATTCTGAGACATTTCTGATTGTTGATTATTATTATATATCATTTTCCCCTGATCTACATTTTGACTGTGATTTTGATTTCTATTAGTGTTATTATATCTATTGTAATTTCCTCCATATTGAAATCTTTGACTCTTATTATTGTGGTTGAAATTACGAAATTTGTTATTATTATATTTTGACTTTTTCTCATCATACAACCTATCTGACCTTTCAATTAACACGGCGTGGAGTGTTTCAATTGTTTTCTGATCCTGACTTAATGTATTAAACTCCAGCCTTGTCATGTCATAGTCCATGTTTAGAGATATTAAAAGCTGCTCTATTTCTTCCTGTTTATCAAGAGGTTTACCACAGTCCCTTATTTTTTGAGCCGATCTCGAGAAAACATCTAAGTAGCTCCTCATGTTACCGTCACTATTAAATTTTAATTTTTGGAAGGCCTGCTTCGCGTTAATGTAGGTCACTTGCATGCAGCTCTTGTACCTTTTGTCTAAGACTTTTAAAATTTGATTTATTGTTTTTAGGTCTTTGACTCTTTCAATTAATTTGTTATTAAGTCCCTGATAGATTAGGGCTTTTCCCTTTTCTTGGTTACAAAAATATGCCATTCGATTAGCTGGACTAGCGTTGCCAGGATCAGGGTTTAAAAAATTATTTAGTTCAAGTCCCAAAAATAGCACTTCGGTCTCAACATTGTGCATAATTGGATACAATCCCTCTGCATAGAGTGTTGAGACCATCGTGGTCCTCCAGGCATCATAATTCCTTCCATCGAATACTTTTTTTGTATCAAATCGTGACATTTTATTATTAAATTTGAAATATTGAGGAATTTAAATCCTACCTCAGAAACACGAGAACTTAAATCTAGAGGGTAACATGGAATGCACAACACAGTCTTAACCGCTCGATAGGGAATGCAAATTAAATATACTATAATATGACATCCAATAATTAATTAATATTTTAAAATTATTTTCACTAATTGTATGTTGTTGATGATGAGGTGATCTCTCCGCCATTGTTTCAGTTCGTTGAGTGATTGATTTACTTGGACTTTATTGCTGAAAATATTCCAAATTGATTTGATTAAAACTTTGGGTCTTGTTTCAGAACAAAATGGATTCTGTTAAACACGTTAAAACATAAATTAATATTCAATGTAAAAATTGTTCAACGAAAATATGAAAGAGATTAATGCTGAAAAGGAAATAATCTGTTAACCTTCATCTATTGAAAAATATTTTATTGTTTGTGAACAAGAAAAAGTTTGTCACCAAGGTTAATGTTCATGAATATAGTTTTTATTTTGTTGGATTTGATAAAGCTCATCCAACAAAGATTTCCTGTTTCTGCAATTCTCGACCAACAAGATAAAGTTTGAAAGGATATTGAATCCACCTGTTTCGACTTTACTTGAATTTTGGTCGAGAATATACACGAAAATGTATCAAATTTTAATTTTAATAAGCTGAAATTTTGATATTTTATTAATTTATGAACAAAATCACACGAAATTATGATTAATTATTCTAAAATGTTTTACTTATCTTATTTTTATTCGTTGATTTTCGTTGTTTTTTGATGTTTTCCATCTGCTCTCATACCCATTTGACACCAAACTTCGATGATTTTATTCAGGAACTTTTCGGATTCTCAATTTCTCTAACTTCCTGTTATTCTCCAGAACACAGCACAAACAATTGCCAACCATTTTTGATTCTATGAACTGGTTTCCCAAACCACAAGATCATTTCGTATTTGATTTGCTTCCTCCAAATTCTTGATTTTGACGTTTTAACAGGCGCAGAAGAATTCACTGTTGTTTTCATTAATTTCTCAATTTAGTTTTCGATTCACTCAAATTAAACTTTTAACTTTTTCAGGATATTTACTTTTATCACTGAAACAAACTTTGCGTTCACAAATTTTACACTTTTCCTTCCACTTTGTGTGGAGGTATCACACGGTGCTTAGCCTTTTCACTTTGCATGAAACACGAAATTTTAACTTTTAATTAATTACACAATTAACACATTTTAATTACCGCACTTCTTTTTCCGATCCGTAGCTCTGCCTACCATATTGAGGTGAGTTCTGATCACTTGATACGGAAAAGATAAAAACAAACTATCATCTTTGAAAAAGATTTATTACCAATGTTAGTACAACGAATGACGAGCGGAGAACATTCTCCGTCAAGCAGTGGCAGAAAAAAGATTATGTCGACGATCAGTGTCGCCACATGTGAAAAGAATAAATGTAATATACAAGTTACATACAGTGTTAGTCAATATTAGGTTATGTGTTCGTGAGGGAGATCCCAACAACATTTGGTTGTTACATCCCAGATGGTTAACCAGTGTTGCCTAAGCACTAAACACAAATACCCCTACCTTGTTATAATCTTATTACTATTGCAGAATTACCTAAAGGGCGTGGTGAAGTGAGTTGGACTATGTGGACTATACTCAATAAATTTAACATAAATATCAATGAATTCATTATTATTTTTTGGATATAAAAGGGCATATTACCGTACTCTTATATGTAAGACTTTAGTATTGTGTCTCTGCTTTAGTATTAATTCAATTTCATCTGCTGCATAGATACTGTGTTACCGACGCCACGTGTTTTGCTTTCTAAAAATCTGATTGGAAGAAAAATCGTCACTTGCATTTGTTTATAAACACTGGCGTACAAATTACCCTATTCCGAACAATCACATTATTCTGATTGGTTGATGTCAGTTGATATGAGGTAATTTGTAGGCCGGTGAACGGGTGCTCCGTGTAGATGTTAACGACAATCGATCCCATTGGAAAACAGTAGCATGTCGTCTCTATTATATATATATCCTCGAAGGTCATTCCCATGTCGTTACTCCTGCTGATTTCGTTTGTTAAATTATTTATGTTAATCATGTTCACTGTTGTCTATAACTCTTGGAATGTGAAATGTTGCATGAAGAGTAAATTTTATTCATTTCTGCTCTACCCAGCACGCTTCTTGCTTGTTCAAATTTGTAGTGGTTTAATTCGTTTACATCGCATTCGTATCAACTGTTAAATTTTTCAGCTATTTTGGAAGAAACAAAATGTCTGCATTGCTGAAAAACACCATACTCTGTCAAAAATACCCTTATTCGGTGAGTCTTTATTTTCGTTGAATGTTTTTTTAGTACTGATGGAGGCCAAATTCAACGAATACTTTGAAGTACTCATTATTGTGCTCCAATAACAGGTTTTTCATCTAACCCATTGATCGTCATTTCTGTAACCTACTTAAAAACTCTCTCCTATTTCTGTTTTGTTTTTGTTTTTCTTTCAGAGGAAGGTTGTGCAGTATAAAAATTATTTTAGAAAATTACATTCTGCAACAAGTGAAAACGCTAAAACCTCAAGTTCGGTGTGTACTGATTTAGACATTGAACCGCTTTTCTCTATTTGGCTGGTGAAAATATACTTCGGATATCTGCTAGTTGTACCATCCAGTTATTATTATGAAAATTCTAGGTATCGGATGCATATCCCGTTGTAGATCATCATTATGACGCGGTGGTGGTGGGTGCTGGTGGTGCTGGTCTTCGCGCTGCCTTCGGTTTAGTTGAAGAGGGTTTTAAGACAGCAGTCATTACAAAGTTATTTCCCACGCGCTCTCATACGGTTGCCGCTCAAGGTGGTATTAATGCCGCATTAGGAAATATGGAAGACGATAATTGGCAGTGGCATATGTAAGATTTTCTCTTAACTTGTCAGTCTATTGTTCAAGTTGAGCCACATTGTGCAATTATTTGTTATTTTCAGTTTTTTTCCTTACCTAACAGCGTTGAAAGGTAGTTGATTTCTGTGTATTTAGGTATGACACTGTTAAAGGATCCGATTGGTTAGGAGATCAAGATGCTATTCATTATATGACTCGTGAAGCTCCAAAAGCTGTATGCGAGCTGGAAAATTATGGTAAAACGAAGCATGTTAGATCATTTTTGATAATTGGAAAGTTTTAAAATTTATCATGATTTGTTTTTGGTTTTAGGTATGCCATTCAGTCGTACAAAGGATGGAAAAATCTATCAACGAGCGTTTGGTGGACAGAGTTTGAAATTCGGCAAAGGTGGTCAAGCTCACCGATGCTGCTGTGTCGCAGATCGAACTGGTCATTCACTCCTCCATACTTTGTATGGGCAGTCTCTGCGTTACGACTGTAATTATTTTATCGAGTATTTCGCTTTGGATCTATTGATGGAGCAAGGCCAGTGCGTCGGTGTTATCGCCTTTTGTTTGGAGGACGGTTCCCTTCATCGCTTTAGAGCCAAAAATACGGTAAGAGAAGTTCCAATATTTTTCATTAATTCAAAGCATATAATTCGATCAGTATGTTTGTTGATAGGTATTAGCTACTGGTGGTTATGGTCGAGCATATTTTTCCTGCACCTCGGCTCATACGTGCACGGGTGACGGAACCGCAATGATCTCAAGAGCTGGATTAGTTAATGAAGATCTCGAATTCGTTCAATTTCATCCTACTGGTAAATAGTACAAAAGAGCATTTGATATTTTTTCAATTGAGTAAATTGTTAATAATCGTATATTGTAGGAATTTATGGAGCAGGGTGCCTCATTACTGAAGGATGTCGCGGTGAGGGAGGGTATCTTGTGAACAGTGAAGGAGAACGATTCATGGAACGGTATGCCCCTGTTGCTAAGGATCTAGCTTCTCGAGACGTTGTTTCTAGATCAATGACTATTGAGATTCGAGAGGGAAGGTAAGATATCCGTGAAAATAATTTTTGATGCCTAAATATTTTAGCTTTCGGTAGGGGCTGCACGAGACTTACGAGCGTCAAGCGTCAGATCGTAAGCCTCGTTGATGTGTGTATGTGTGTAATTATGTGCGTGTCCCTTGTCAGTTGACGTAGAACGAAACATTTAAATTTTGAAACAAATCTCTTATATTTCATTTAATGATTACTTAGTCTCTATTTAAGCTAGACAGATGAGGTTGATATTGCTGGAAAGAGGAGAATATTTATAAAATTTCCGTCTAATTTTCTAATCATCTTTACTAATTTGGAAATGAGTAAACAAAAAAAAGCACGTAATAGAAAATTTGCAATTTTTTGGATTCTAGAAACTTCTTATCTCCCACATTTAATGATTCATCAGCCGCTATTCAAGCTAGAGAGCTGAGGTTAGTATCATTGGTAAGAGGAGAAAATTTGCATAAATACTGTTCATATAATTTTTCTAACATCTTTAACAGCTTGAAGATAACTGAATGAAAAAAGGAAAATTTGTCATTTTTGGAATTTATAAACCTCTTTTCTTCCACTAAGTGATTCCTCCGCCGCTGTTTAAATTAATGAGCTGAAGTTTGTATTGAAAAGAAAATAAAATTTATGTAATTCTGTTGTTCATATAATTGTTTTTATCGTCTGTAGCAGTTTAAATGTAGGTGAAATGAAAAACACAAATTAATGGAAAATTTGCCGTTTTAGTATTGTCAAGATATTTTGAGGTTTACACATCAATATAAATCCTTCATGAATGTAGCCATAGCAGCACACACATTTTTTTTAGTCGTGTTTCTAATCAGTTTAGGCTTTCATTTTTGAATAATTTGTGTTTAATTGGTATTGTAAAATTTTCAAAAATACTCTTCCATTGAGATTATCATTCTTAGTTAAAATGGTGGTGTAAAATTTTGTAAAATATTTCAACATTGGATGAATGATTTCCATATTATTTGCACATCTTATTGAATTGATTTGATTGATTAGGTCAGCATTTCATAATTTCTTTTGGATTTTATTATTCGTAACCAAAGCAAATTGTATGATATTCTTTTCAACAAATCCACCAAACAGAGGTTACTTTTTATTCGATTAAATATGCCAACGCCTTTAATTAACAGAATTTTATTAAATAATTAATTAATGAGGGAGAAGTGAAATATTTTGTTTGTGGGGATCACTGTGTAAAACAGTCCCTTTTTATGCTGACATTAAACCACTTGTATACCTGTAAATAGTGTGTAGAGAAATGAAAAAAAAATTTCATTAAGAAAAATTCAATTTCTACGCTAGTGAAGAAATGAAATTTTTTTTATTTGCTCCAAATCAATTTGGAAATCTCGAACTTTGCTAACTAAAATTGATTCAATAATTACCTCTTTAAAACTTTTTATAAGAAATTAGTGGCGTGTTTCGGAGTTGATGTTCAAGATCATTTTAAGTCTACTGACGCAATATTTTGTGAAAAAAATTTAGTTCGATTATTGAAAAGTTTTAATTTTATTTTTTTTAATTTGATTTTGTATTTGCATAAAATTTGAGTTTGGGTTACTCAGTTGTGATCTGTTCGGGGTAGTAGTTAAGTAGTACTGAAGTTGTCACAGTTTCACTGTTTTTGGATCTTTTCATTGGTTGGTTGCATTGTTTGTCCACATAATTGAACATTTTTTCTAAGGCTCCAGTATGCTGTGACGTCAAAAGTAAAATCCCCATTTATCCATTTCCACTACACATACTACGCCGTTTAATAAAGGAGGTTTTTAACTCACTTCTCATTTCTGTAATCTCTAATCTGTTATGTAAAGTTGGGAAATATTAACTTTGAGAGAATAAATCAAGAGAAACAGTGTAAACCAAGCACAATGGTTTCCTCTTGTAAAATGTTTACATATTAGATCACGCATTATAAATCAAAAAGTATAATCCATCCTTTAATGTCACAGTGCGAATTTTATTCTATAGTAATAGCCTGTAGCATAGACAGAGCATTTGGAAATGGCAAGAATTCAACATTTTGCATTCTGGGAATTTTCGAAGACCAGAATGGGCAGATATAGTTTTATACCCTTACATACTCGTATACACATACCCACATGCATACAAATATTGCTTTTATAATAGAACAGGATAGCATAGCATAGCCTAAAAGAAATCCTCAACGAGCTGATCGAGAACATGTATAAAATAAAAGGTTTCTAATCAGGATATTTGTTATTGCGCATGCGTCGTGTTGTTATCCCCGAACAATTTAATAAATTTCATGAAATATGGTCAGTTTTAGATGCCTAGAATGTAAAATTTTGAGAGCAGTTTTCATCTTTGACGTATTTTTATAACAAAACGTGTATAAGGAAATGGAAATTTCTTTAGATGCATGTCTCTGAGTGTATATACGATAGTCTGTAGGATAGGATGGTACAGAATGCGGTAGTATATGATGGGATCACAAGTGTATTAGTTATAATAGAGGACGCATATAAAACAAAAAATATCTCCACTTTCACCATCAAAATATCCTGGCCTCCTAAGGTACTAACAATTTACAATCTCATTGTTATTAATGAAATTTGTGTTCATTCTGATTTCTAAAATTAATAACTATATTTAATCATACATTTGATGAAATTATTTATAAAAAAAAAAGCCACTGGGTCTGCGTAAGTGGCAAACAAATTTCAATTTGGTATCATAGGAGTCGGGACAACAGCTTCAAAAGATGTGCCATTTTTCATAACGGTGTTCAGATGAGCATACGTCCTCTAATGGTGCAATGTTCGCTTTAGTACATTTTGTGTTTTTGCTCGCTATTGAAAAATTAATATTGAAATATCATTTGCATCCATCATTGAATGTTGATCCTCTCCACCCAAGAATGCTAATTTCTAGAGATTAAGAAAAATGATTTGTGCCAAAACTCGAAAAGAAAAACAAAAAGTATACTTATGAATTCTTCAAAATGAATGAAATCAAAATTTCAAATGTTTCCTGAAAAAATTTTTTCTTCTCTTGACTGTTAGGTTACCTAAATAATTTTTTCAACACTGATTTTTTCTGTTTTTGAGCAGAGGTGTTGGGCCTGACAAGGATCATGTTTACCTTCAACTGCACCATCTACCTCCAGAACAGTTAGCCGCTCGATTACCTGGTATTTCTGAAACGGCGATGATATTTGCTGGAGTCGATGTTACTCGCGAACCAATACCAGTATTACCTACTGTACATTACAATATGGGTGGCATACCAACTAACTACAAAGGTCAAGTAAGTTTTATTAATGTTTCCTCTGTATCGACGAGTGAAATACATTTTCTTTTTTGTAAAGTGGTATATGTAATTACAGGTTATTACTCACGTTGATGGTAAAGACAAAGTTGTGCCCGGATTGTATGCTTGTGGTGAAGCGTCTTGTTCCTCTGTGCATGGAGCCAATCGATTGGGTGCCAATTCGTTGTTAGATTTAGTTGTGTTTGGTCGTGCATGTGCTAAGGCCATTGCTGATGAAAATTTTCCGGGTGAAAATTGTCTAGAATTGAAACCGGTTAGTTGAAGACCCGAAAATTATGTAACTCATTGTTAGTTAATCTTTTTTTTCTCTTCATTTTCTGATAGCGTCAACTGTGGATTTAATTGGAAATCAGTATATCCTATCTTATCCACGGAGTTATTAAAGGACGTATACGTTGTTGTCCCCATTCCTATGGTACGAAACTGGAATTTGATTGCTTCTCATCCGGGCCCATTGGCAATTTAAAAAAAAAATTCCATCAAATAAATGAATAAATTTATAGTTATTAATTCAGAAATCATAACGAATACAAATTTCATAGATAACAATGAAATTGTAAATTGTAGGTACCTTAGGAGGCCAGGATATTTTGATGATAAAAGTTGTACTATTTTTCATTTCATGTGCTATCGTATACTGTCCCATCCTATACCATCTGATCCTGCTTCCTATACTATATTATGCTCAGACGTTTCCAGTTCCTCATGCACGTGGTATAAAAATATGTCCAAGATAAAAACTTCTCTCAGAATTTTACATTTTGCGCATCTAAAGCTAAGCATATTTCATGAAATTCATTAAATTGTTTAGGGATATCCTCACGACGGATGAGCAATAACAAATATCATGATTGGAAACTTTTCATCTTTGACGAGTTTTTGATCAGTTCGTTGGGAATTTCTTTAACTGTATGTCTCTGACTATATTATGATATGCTGTGCTGTGCTGTGCTGTTATCCCGTACTATAATACGAGCAGTATTTATATGTGTGTGGGTATGTTTATATTAGGCTATACAACCAGATTTGCTCATTCTGGTATTTAAAAATTTCCAGAATGCAAAATGGATTATTATCATTTCCAAATGCTTAGAACACATTCGGTCCTATAGGCTGTTACCATAACTTAAAATTCGTATTGTGACATTTATTAAACTACCTAGAATGTGGACAAATGGAGGATTTTACTTTTGACGTTTCAGCATACAAAAAAGAGTTCAACTATCTGGACAAACAATGCAACCTACCAATGAAAAACCCTAAAAACGGTGAAATTGAGACAATTTCTTTTTTATTATTTCATCTTCTGAGGGCTCAAAATTATTGTTGTTTTCTCCTTTTATTCCTAAGAGTCCCCTATTTAATTTGGTATGTTTAATGAAAAGACAAATGTTTCTTAAAGAGAATTAGGAAGAAAAATTTGAAGACTGATGTATATTTTCCATGCTTTTATCTCGTTTATTTGTCCATATAGTTATCTAAAACGTCGCAAATGCTACAGGTATTTTTTTGTTCATAATTCCCCATTCCATCACACATTCTGTGCATTGATTTAATGGATAAACTCGACCAAGATGTTTCACTATGTAAAAAAACTATTATCGACTAATAATAAACATTTATCCCCATACGGTCCACTGCAATCAACCTTTCTTTCTTCTATACATTGTGCTTATGGGAAAATACCTAAATATTGGAAGAGATTAGTGTTTTTTTCACTCTTAAAATATTTTTGAATTGTTTTGTTGATAAAATTTAAGAAGAAACCAAGACATATTGTATGGTGTATTTATCTTTCTCTACATTGCATAAATACTTACGAAATCTGTAATTTTGGTCGTGAATCTCACACTAATTCCTACTAATTCCTTGTAAGCCGAGTTATTAAATGTAATTGCGAGTGAACCGTTTGTTGTATGGAGCCGAAATTTTAATGAATTTCCACTGTTAGATTGAATTCATATCATTTGAACCAGAAAATCCTAATGGAATTTCAGTGATATCTCAAGAATCAAAAATGCAATTGGGGTTTGATTTCACCAAGACATTGACATATATTTGTCAAAAATGTGAAAGTTTAGGTTAAATTTCACCTTCTGTTCTTGAGATGTAGCTGAGATTCAGATGATGAATTTAATATTAATAAGTACTGAAAATTAAGAGTTAACTAGAGCATTGAATGTACAATTTCAGCTAAACTTCCATAACATTTTCCACTTACATATTTCAATGTCTCAGTTAATTTTGAACCAAATCACATATTTGGGTCTTGGGATATCACTGATATTTTTGAATTTTGTGATTCAAATGATATGAATTCAATCTAGTAGCAGAAATTCTGCAATATCTTGAAAACCAAACATACTGTTTCAGCCAAATTTTCAGATAACCACTTTGAATAACTCCAGAAAATGTTAGCTCTGTAAGACAAGTAGTTCTTCCTCAATTCCATACTTTTAATATGAGGTAATCAACAACAAAACATCCTGTTATAAAATTGGAAAAAAAATGTTGTAACCCAAAAATGAAAGTGAGTATTGATAAATTGTAAATGGCATTGTTTTCAGTGCGAAAATTACGCATAGAATCTCAATTCAGCTTCACTCCATAATTCCTTTTTGTCTGATAAAACATGAAATTAATAAATTATTCTTGAAATCTAATACATTTTAAAGGAAAGTTTGATGAGAAATCACTTCCAGAAAGATTTGTTTGCAAAAAATATAACATAATTTGTATTGCCCTATGTACCAATCGGATTTTATATTACAGTTTAGTGTTTACTGATGAAGACTTCGAAAAAAATTCTATAAATCGCAATATTGCTGGCAGTTTTACAGAATTTAATTTTAAGATGAATTATTTTGTGGGAGGAAAACTGACTCTCATGTTGTAATCATTCGAGATGATCCACACAACTTCGTGAACCTAGATATTATCTTAATTGTATTTTTTTTCTTTTAAGAGAGATAAGGAGTGAGATGCACTGATAGAAATTGAGAATGAAAGGAAGTAATTCGGCAAAGGTGTAAGTGAAAATGATTATAGTGGAAAGGCGAATGAGAGGAAAAGAAGAAGAAGGAAATGCGGGCGGGTAACAGTTAATCAATCATAAAATTCTAAAGTAACGATATGTTACCGTCAAAACCAGAATTTGGTTAATTTCTAGTTTTTACTAGCCTAAACTAGAACTGGACAATGAAGTTTGGCCCTCTAGTACTGACCAGTCAAAACTAGAATTGGAAAATTCGTTGGTCGGTTCTAGTTCTAACCCACATACACATGTGGAAACTTGAAATAAGTTAAAACCAGTTTTTCCTGAAAATTTAGTTAAAATGTTATCGAGTGCCATCAAATCTGTATTTGGTCTTAGTCACTTCACCATTTTAGGTTTTTTCTGCTGATCCTTATTGACAGTTAGTCTACACCACAACCACACACACAAAAAAAAAAAAAGGCTTGTACACTTAGTAACTGATTTTGACTTGGTACTATTAGTTTTAACTGAAAATATATTTTCTAGTTTTGACCAGTCCAAACTCAAACCGCCCAACGCATTTTTCAATAATTCTAGTTTTTTCTGTCCTAGAAAGGTCAAACGTCATTGTCCTGTTCTAGTTTAGACTAGTCAAAACTAGAAATGACCAAATTATGGTCATGACGGTAACAGATACCCACAAATTTTTAAGTATCCAAAAATTGAAATGAATAAAAAAAAAGATCTTAATATTAAAATTTTGCGAATTTTTATAAAATTTTCAGAGATTGATACTGAACATGATTTTCAGTAAACATATTTTCAAATTCTTTAAAAAAAAAAAAAAAATATCAGTGAAAACCGCATTAAAATTGGTTGGATAGAATGGGAGAAAATAAATGGTAAAGTTGAGTTGTCAAAAAACTTTGTGATTTTTTTGAGCAGTGGGTGTGATGTCATAGAATTGACACATCAGCAAACTTTTCACCTCTTTCACAGGTTTCTCATTCATTTATTTCTCACTCTCCTGTGTTTGTACATTGGTTTAGTTAAGCTCATCAATTTAGAAAGTTCATGCTAACTGTGAGGGAGGGGTTGAAAGGATGTGCACTTGCACCCCCACCCCCTTATTTATAGACAAATTCAAAACATTGAAAAACAAAAACTAAGAAAATCAAAAACCAATTATTCCTTATTTGTTTTTATATTAGAGCACAGCCTTGGAAATAATTTCTGGTGGTCCCTGGGAAGTTATTTACTTTGAGAGCTGAGTTCATATTTGCAACCCATTTTTGGATTTAACCCTTCATTTAGCCCCTTAAAGCCCAAGAAATGGAATTAAGATAATATTCTTGGATGTTATTGAGTGATACATCGATAATATTGTTTTTTGAGGCTCTGAGTTTACATTTATAATCCAATTTTAGATTGAACCCCTCCTTGGCCCCCTGTGACCCCAAACAGGAGGTTAAGATAATATTCTTTGATATTATTGAGTGATATATCATTAATAATGTTTTTTGAGGTGCTGGGTTTAGATTTGGAATCCATTTTTTGATCAAACCCCTCATTGAGCCCTCTGTGACCTCAAACAGGTGGTTGAGATACTATGCTTAGATATTATTGAGTGATACATCATTAATAATATTTTTTGAGGCGCTGAGTTCAGATTTGCAATCTATTTTTGAATTGAACACCTCATTGACCTCCCTGTGACCCTAAACAGGGGGTTCAAATAAAATTCTTAGATATTATTGAGTGATACACTATAAATAATGTTTTTTGAGGCACTGAGATTATATTTACAATCCATTTTTAGATTGAACCACTTTTTTTCTTTCTGTGGCCCCAAAAAAGGGATTGCAATTATATCTTCACTTATTATTGAGTGATTTATTAGGTATTGGATGCCCATGTTTTTTGAGACCAACAAAAAACAACAAAATTCAGTAAAACCACTTGCCCAGCTTATTTGTAAGAAAAATAAGATTTTTGCATTTGTACTCAGAAACTTGTAAAATATTATAAACAATATATCACACAATAAAATGTGAAAAGTCAAAATTAGCTAGTTATATCTGAACCACTTTGGATCACATTATAAGGAGTTGAATGAAGAAATACATGTCAAAATAAAACTTCAAGTTTAAAAAAATTACCAACAATGTATCACACAATATAATAGGGAAATTCAAAATTAGCCCTTTTCAGAGCCATTGTGGGATCACATAATGGGTAAAATTAAGAAATTACGTCAAATTCAAAATCAGCAGCTAAAAAATTATTACCAATGATGTATTACACTACAAAATATGAAAAGTCAAAATTTCCCCTCATTTTGAGCCTTGGGGGTCAAAAATGAGTCAAATGAATAAAATCATGTCAAATTTGAACTTGGTGCCTCAAGAAACATTACAAATGATGTATTACATAATAATATGTAAAAAAACAAAATTAGGCCCTTTTATGAGTCCCTTGGGGTCAAAAAATTGATAAAATTAAAAAATTATTGACAAATTTGAACTCAGCACCTCAAGAAACATTACAAATGATGTATTACATACTAAAATGTAAAAAAACAAAATTGGGCCCTTTTTTGAGTCCCTTTGAGTCAAAATATTGATCAAATTAAAAAAATATTTTTATAAGGCATAAACAAACAATATTATACCACCTTTCTGTTGAGTTGGATAATTTCAGTGTATAAATGTTGAAAGTTCCAAGAAAATGAATTTTTGGCCCATATCTGCTGCCCCTTTCTTATTTTTGGGATTTCAAAAAAAAAAATTAGATGTGATACTCAAGCACCCTCATACCAGTTTACAACCTTCTACCTCAGTGTGGAATTACAAAAAATAAATACAGATAGAAACCCAAACTTATTGAATCTTATTTACTTAGGTGATAATTTAGACTTTGAGCTTTCTATGCCAAAAGTTTTCTTGGGTCCTCAAATGAAATGTGCACCCACCCTTGCTTCAAAGTCATTTTTTAAAGTCAATTTTGTTCAGTAAATTTTCGCCAAAAACCTACTTAAAATTGAAGTATTAATGAGATGTATTGAAACCAGCAACCTCTGATAATGCAAAATACAAAAACGTCAATTCTATGACATCACAACAACAGGGTGCGCATCGAGGTACCGTTTTTGGTGCAGCGCAACTTTGACATCTTATATCTTCCTTTCTATTTAATATTTTTCAAAAAAAATTTCAGAACCTTCATTCACAGGCTTTAGACTATCTCTCCCATTAATTTCAAGTAATTCTAAGAATCATGTCCGGTACCCTATTGGATCTTCCTTGGTGAATGAAAAATATTGTTCAAATAAATATTTGATCAAACCCAACTGGTAGATATTTTTGGTTCTATATGAAATGATCAAGATCTATCGAAGTTATGGTATAGTACTGTGGATTAGAAATTCATGGTAATACTCTTTTTCTCTAATAAATTTATTAGGATTCTACATTATACAATATGTCCCAAAATCAGTTGCCCGGTTATGTTTAAGAGAATGAGGAGAAAGTGTCGAAAGAAGAGTGAAATATTGAATAGAAAAAATCATTGAACTGTTTAAACCTTATTCAAATTTTATTTTTAATATGGCTGTTATACCAGACGGTTTATTAATATTATAAATTTTTATACAATTTATTATCACATTCTAAGTTGCATGAATGTTTCCTGTTTCAACAAATACAAAAAATTTACTCAAGATATTTATTTCTTCCTTAATCTCTAGTTTTCTTAATTAAGTTTCAAATTAAAAAGAACGCGTGGTTTTTTTTTATTGGATTCGTGAATTCCTTCTTTTGAAATTTGTAACCTCTGCATGTAACAATCAAAATAGTTGTGAACTCTAACCAACTGTTCTATATAACTCAACACATTTACTATAATCTTTGTATCTCGGTCTCAACATGTTCATCTCGCTTTTTGTCTCTGTTATTACTTTATTTTTGAAATAAGCTTCATTTGAAAATCGAACAATCGCGTATCTTACTCTCTCATATTTCTGCTTCTCAGTCTCAATTTTCATACCTGCATGCTCATAAAAATTGAGTTTATCTTGATAAGTTTCTTTCTCCCTGCCTCTGCAAGAATTGATGTCTTGAAGACTTGGATTTTATTCATTTGTATTATAGACAAGTGGTGAAGAAGCTGTAGCGAATTTAGATCAAGTAAGATATGCCAATGGGGACGTTACCACAGCCGATCTTCGACTGACAATGCAGAAGACCATGCAGACACATGCGGCTGTATTCCGTACAGAAGAAACGCTAAAAGAAGGCTGTGTTAAAATGAGTGAACTCTTTAAGTCATTAGCGCATCTCAAGGTTGGTTGTATAGTTTTTACTACGAATAGTGTGCCATTAATGAAACTTAGTTGAAATTGTTGAGTGGTCATTTATTCTAGGTTCATGATAAGAGTTTAATTTGGAATACCGACTTGGTAGAAACATTAGAATTGCAGAATTTAATGTTGAATGCGTTGCAAACAATTTATGCTGCAGAAAATAGAAAAGAATCGCGCGGTGCTCATGCTCGAGAAGATTTTAAGGTAAATAGATCCAGTGTGTATTATACTTTCATTTGCTAATCCAATATTACGAATATTATTGATTATTAAATCTTCATCTATCGAATGAGTGGTCCCAATTGCTCAAAATTATTCACTGAATAATTTAGTAATTTTTTTTTGTTTCTATTTTTAAATAGTTTCATCTTCCAATTATTTAATGTGATGTTACTGTGTTGAAGCGAATTGACAAAACTTTTAGTATCGTAAAATTACAATAATATCTAATAAAACTACCTTATCAGTTGGAAACGATCCCGAGCTGCCTTTGTCGTGGTATAACTTATACTCCGTCCAGTATAAGATGATATTTCACAAACATCGAGGAAAACGCCGACCAGCCAATGCGATTACTTTACATTGATACATATTTGCCATCTATAATGATTGCTATAGTCTGTTCCAAAAGAAAAGATATTTTATTATCTGCAATACACAGAGTTTACGGCCATGGATAAAAGCGGGGGTGGAGAGGAAAAAATAATGCCACTGGACATGAAATGGAAGTATACCTCGCCAGTTCTTTTACAGTTTTTATTTTGCAATATTAAATTTAACTTAGTAGAATTTATTCAAGGCCGCTTCTTTGCCTCTTTGAAAAAAATTACCTTCTTTCTTGAAACGGACTATAGGCATCTTGCTGTATAAAATAATATTCGGAGTGTTTATTAACAACATATCGTTGAAGTCAGGATCATCTTATATTGGACCGTACATAGTATTGTGTTATATCGGATGATGAAGTTATTCTTGTTTTTTAGGATTTTCGCTTGCAAAAAACCCTATTAAAATCGCTATGTTTTTCCTTTTCCTCCTTCATTATTCCTCAGCCTGAATTCTATGGTTTTTTTTTAACTGTGAAAATGAAATTTTCTATTCTATGAGGATATCTGTGAACATTATTTATTTATTTTTCTTCTTTTAAAATTTTCATCCATGTACATGATATTATCTGTGACCATTTATTTTTTTGATCCTAATTTTGAAATAAATTTTTAAAATAAAGCAAAAACCCTGTTGCCACATCGTCTAGCAATGGAGCTTGTTAAAAAGTTCCTCCTTAATTTTTTTGTGTCAAATATTTGATAAAAAAAATTTACTGAATATGGAAAGAGAAGAGGTAATGAAAAAACAGGAACTCAAATTATTTTAGAAACTGTTAGATTTCAATTTTTATTCAAACAAAATTGGAGTGATAAGTGATTAGTGAATTATTTATTTGCATTGATTTGTTCTTTGTTGGGAATATGTATGATCTGAAACATATTAACATGAATAAGACCGCTGATTTTTCTTACTTGATCTCATGTAGGAATGCCGTGTTCCAACTCCTGTGGCGGCAGTACCTTCATATATTGGTGATTTCCAAATTTAAGAACATATATTCTTTCAAAAAAATAGAATTTGCATTTAAAATGCAATAGAGCCTATATACCCTACAAGGGGGCTAACAAAAAAAAATTCACAAGTTTCACACTTTGTATGAACAAGAGGGGAAGGC
>WOFM01000241.1:122917-154388 GCA_011428145.1 Ericerus pela
GGAAAGACCAATAAAATTATCATACATGGTCAAAAAATACAACAATAATGAAGATTGGCTCTTAAAAAAAATTAATCAATTATAATACAAAAAATGAAAATTACATACAACTAAAAAAAAAAAATGTTACTTGATGGGGTGGGCGGAAGTCCATCTCACATCAAATATAGAAAAATTAATTAACGTAACAAAATTTAAAATTCCAGTAAAATTACAATGTGCACTTAAAGACACATATTTATATGCCACACATATGGGAAATATGAGAATATTAATAGAAAATGAAAATAAAATTCAAACAGCAATTGAATTATTGGAAGTCCATTATGTACCAGATCTGTCATTAGATGATGGTGTCTTTCAAGTAAATTACGATTATATAAATATACCAAAAAAATGTATGCCCGTCACACAAAATCAAAGTGATGACGAATGGGATTCCTTTTCTGTCAAATTAGAAATAGAAGAAGAGGAAGAAGAACCCATTAATAATAATAATAATTTAGAAGAAAATAACAAAAATAATAATACTACAACAGAAAATAATAATAATGAGGATAATATTAATAATAATAAAAAAAAAATATTTTGGATAATTCATTGGAAATAATTCAAAATAACACAAATAACCATAAAAAAATGATTTGGCATAGACGATTAGGCCATTTAAATTGAAAATACATGAGATATTTATATAAAGTCACAATAGGAATTCCAAAAACAATTAATTTTAAAGATGATGATTTCATCAATTGTGAAATCTGTAAAATAGCCAATAGCCAATGTCTAGGTCATAACAATGTTAGAAATAAACCCCAAAGGAGACTAGAAATTATATCTTCCGATATCATGGTACCATTCACACCCACAATAGCTAACCAAAAATATATATTAACATTTATTGACAATTACAGCAAATACACCTTCGTGATACCAATATCAAATAAAAGTCAAGTATTCACAGAATTTAAAAATATTTTTATTTCAATGAAAAACAAATTCCCCGAAACACCAATAAGTCAAATAAGGTGTGATAACGCAAAAGAATACACAGATAAAATTCTGTGAAGAAAATGGAGTACAAATAGAAAATGTAGTTCCTTACTCACCAGAATTAAATGGAATAGCTGAACGTCAAAATCAAACGTTGATGAAAAGAGTAAGAATCTTACTAATTGATGGTTATCTAGATAATAAGTATTGGGCACATGCAATAGCTACAGCTGCATACTTAATAAATAGATCACCAACAAGAGTGAATTCAGAGTACAAAACTCCATATGAAATTTTTTTTGGCAAAAAACCTAATCTGGATAATCTAAAAATTTTTGGATCATTAGTTTATAGACATATTCCACTCGAAGTCCGACAACAGAATGCGACTAAATCTAAAAATAAAAATGAACAGAGAATCGACCCAAAATTTGCACCAAGGGGAGAAAAAGGAATACTCATGGGATATACCACTACAGGATATTGCATTAGAGATCTTTTTTCAAATAAATTTAATATATCTTGTGATGCTAAATTTGGCGAAAATAAAAACATATCAAACTTAAAAAATTGTGAACAGGAACTGGTACTCAAACCAGCAAATTTTGTAAAAAATTTAGTTAACATAAATACCTTTAACATCACAAAAACTATAGATAATAGGTGGATCGAAGACTGTATACCAACATGCTATAAAGATGTCAAAAACAACCCATTCAGAAAAGAATGGATGAAGGCTATTTGTGAGAATAATAACAAATTATATTATACGTTGGCTTGTTATTCTCACATATCATTTGTTGTGGTAACACTGTTTTAATATTATTTGTAATCTGTGATTTTTGTGTTTGAAACCCAACTGTGATTATATGTTTTTGATGTGAGGTATGCAGAACGAGGATCGAAAGAACTTGAGACTTTTGACTTTTAAGACGTTTATTTCGCAACTAAAATATATTTGACAAACGAAAAAGTAAATGGTGAAGCAACAGCGATATGCGATCGAAAGTAGTAGGGGAAACACTTCGTGACTAGACTGTACATATGGCATATATATATAGTGTGACAGTGATGATGATGATGAAGAATGAGATGAGGTGGGATTTTGTATCAACACCCCCCTGAAATTTTACCGAATAATTTCTTCATCGTGTTTCCTGAAAACGAATTAATAATTATTATTCAAAAAAAAATATTAAATACAAAAAAATACAAGTAAAAAAAATATATGCATAATAAAAATTTACAAGATAAAAAAATATTAAATTGTATGTTTATTATTTTTGGTAACTTGGGTTTTCAAAAAAAATTTTATTGCGCTGTGCTTTGATAAAAAAATAAAATGGTAAACAAAAATTAATAAAAATAAATAAATATGTATATATATATGGTAACATGCATGCAATAATGAACACTATCGTGTACGTAAATATTATATGGTATATGTATGTAATAATAAAAAAAAATAAAAAAGTAAAAAATGGTAACATGCATAATTATTAAAATATTTCGACTAACATTTTTGATTTCCGCTCGTATAATTCGATTCGAGAAAGAAAAAGAATTCAAAAAAGGAAAAAATATTCACGAACATATACACGAATAAATAAAAATAAAAGAAGGCGAGAGAAAAAATATGACAAAAGGTTTTTCCATTTGTGAGTTCACTGAATCCGAGCGTACGTTGCGTATTTTATCTTAAAAGTAACATGAACAAGATTGCAGAATAATATTTGTTGCATCGTATATTATCTTTCGTACGTTGTATTGTATTCGAAGTGGCGTCTAATATGTTCTGAGATAAGGCAACGTTTTCGGTTTATCTTAATTTGCGGTCATGTAATAGGTTTTAATCTCTTATTGTATTTATTGTTGGACAGTTTCTTTTCATACATGCGTGTGGGAATATTTCGTGTATTTTTCTCACGCTTGTTGGAAATTGTATAGGGTTTTTATTATACGATTTGTAGGGTTTTTACTTGCTCGATTTTCTTAATTTTTTCTTTGTTACAATATTCGAGATGTCGAGCATTTATCTGTTACAAGTATTTTCTGGTAAATGGTCTTATTAAGTATTATTTTTGACAATGATTGAAGGTTGATTTTTCAGTAAATATTTTCGTGTTATGACTTATTTTCGAACATTTTACGACTTGTACTTGGAATAGGACGAAATAATTTTTGGACATATTCTGACTTTAACATGAATTAAATATTATATTATGTGTATATGTTGGTTTCGTTCAATATTTTTACAATTATATTCTCGAATTTTGACCGATCCAACGATTTTGTTAATATATCTGCTAATTGATTTTCGGATGTAACTGTTCTAAAAAATATTATTTTTTCCTCAAAAGCTTCCAAAATGGAGTAGCACTTGATCATAAGGGCTCTCGACTTTCTTTGACTTCCCCCGGAACATATTTTTTGCGTCGAGATATTGTCCTCCATAATATCCACCATTAATTTTTCCCCAAAAATCTCAAAATTCATGTGCTGCATTACTTTAATCGTATCAAGGGTGTCAAAAACTGCAATTATTTCAGCCGCGGTACTTGATGAGGCGTGAATCGTCTGTTTGCAGCAATTCCACTCCACCAAGTCTCCATAGGCGAATAGCATAAATCCAGTTATTGACTTCCCTTTATCCAGATTGTGTAATTCTATATTTTTATCGTCAACTTGGGGAGCGTAAGATGCATCAATGTATGCCTGTATTCCATCCCCCTTTGATGTAAATTTTAGATTATAATTTTTGGTTGTATTGACGTATCTGAATATCCTTTTTACATAATTTTTTAAAGTATCATTTGAACTGTTCTGAAAATGGGAAAAGAAATTTACTGGGAATAATATGTCCGGTCTTGTAAGTCTTGCTAAATAAAGTAGTCCCCCTATCATCGATCTATACTCCGTGTCATCTCTGCCATTTTGTATTTTGTCAATTTTTTAACCCCGTTTCCATGGGTGTATTTGTATTTTTGTGTTCAGAGATTCCAAATTTTTTAATCATTTTTTCTATGTGTTTATATTGCGAAATTATTATTGTGTTGTTTTCAATGTCTCTCGTTATTTCTAGGCCCACAAAAAATTTTGGATTATTTGTTATCGTAATGGTAAAGTCTTTTTGTAATTCTTCATTTATTCTCGTAATGGCCGATTGTGAATTTGATGCTATTAATATATCGTCTACATAACTTAAGAAATATGTTTTTTCTTCCTTATTTTTCATTATGTAGAAGCATCTGTCGCTTTTAGTTTTTTCGAATCCCATTTCTTTTACTTTAATGTCCAATAAGTCATACCACGATTTGCTAGAAGTTTTTAGACCGTAAATTGATTTTTGAAGTTCTAGTACTTGATTTTTATTTATATTAATACCTTCTGGTCTTTTAACAAAAATTGGTTTTATAATGGGTGAATTTAGGTAGGCAGTTTTTACGTCATATTGAATCATTATTAATTTTTCCTTATTTACAATTGATAATAATAGTCTTATAGTTCCTATGGATGCTACAGGTCCATGTGTTTCTGCAATGCCATATTCTGTCCGATCCTTAAAGCCACGTGCCACAAGTCTGGCTTTAGGTTTTCGGTTCCCAAATTCGTCAAATTTTATCGTAAAGATCCACCTCGTATCTATTAATTTTTGGCGATCATAATCTACCACTTTCCACACTTTCAAATCATCGAGAGAACCAAATTCGTCATTAATGGCCTTTATCCATTCTTCTCTAAAAGGGTTATTTTCAATTTCCGAGAATGATTTTGGTATATTATCTTCTATGTAGGCCTTATTATATTTCATTCTGACATTCATAACTACAGGATTTATTATTCCCAAATCATAATCATAGTCTGCCGATTTTATTGTAAGAGGTTTTTTATTAATTAAGAGTGATTTTATATTTTGGCTTTCATCTACTTTAACGTCGCATGATATATGTGATTTTGAATTATATGGATCTCCCAGACAATACCCTGTGTTTGTGTAGCCCATTAATATGTTCTTTTCTGCCCTGTGCGCCAATTTTAGGTCGATTTTGTCTTTTGATTTAGATTTTGCTTTTGTGGCATTTTGTTTCCTTACCTCCATGGGTATATGTCTGTATGTGAGTGCACCGAATACTTTTAGGTTTTTTAGATTTGGTTTTCTTCCGTAAAATAATTCATATGGTGTTTTGAACCCTTCATTTGCTTTAGTAGGGGATCTATTGATTAAATAAGCTGCTGTTACGACAGCATAAGACCAGTATTTTATATCGAGATTAGCATCAATTAACATGGCCCTTACTCTCCTCATTAATGTTTGATTTTGCCTTTCGGCAACACCATTCAATTCGGGAGAATATGGAACCACATAATCCATTGTTATGCCTATTTCTCTACAATAATTTATTATTTTTGTATCGGTATACTCTTTTGCATTATCGCACCTTATTGTCCCTATGGGGTGTTCCGGAAATTTATTTTTCATAGACATTATGATATTTTTAAATTCGTTTGTTACTTGATTTTTATTGGTTATGGGCATGACAAATGTGTATTTCGAAAAATGGTCTATGAAGGTTAAAATATATTTTTGATTGGCCACAGAGGGCGTGAATGGACCCATGATATCTGACGATGTTAATTCCAATTTTCGGGTTGGTTTAGTTCTTATTCCTGTATGTCCCAGTTTCGAATTATTGGCTATACAACATATTTGGCAGTTAACAAAATCTTCATCTCTAAAATTAATGTTTTCGGGTATTCCAATTGCTAAATTTTTTAATTTTTGTAAATATCTGTCATTTAAATGTCCCAATCTCCTGTGCATTATTAATTTTCTATTTATATTATTATTATTAATTTTAGGTTCATCTATATTATTATTTTCATTGGGTTCATTTGTTATTTCAATTTCGTCACCCCCCTGAGATTGTTGGGTATTCTCGTTTTCTTCAATAATTTCCATTTCTACCGTAAAATCATCCCATTCATCATTAGTATCTTGGGTAACTGGGGCACATATTACATTTTTTTTATCCATATAATCCTCTTTATCTTTTTTTTTTTTTTTATCATTATTTTCGACATTATAGTATATGTAGAATATACCCTCTTCTTTTTTGGCGGTTATTATGATTTCCGTTGTTTCAGTAAAATAAATGTTCGCTATTTCTTTTTGTTGGTCGATGTTAATTATACCTGTATTTGTTATTTTTATGGCCGAGATAATATCCAAATTTAAATCCGGCACATAATGAACGTCATTTAGTTCTATCAATGATTGATTTTTTTTGGAATTTTCGATTTTTATGATCATTCTACCCGTATGTGTAGCATATAAAAAAGTATTTCTACCCGCACATTGTAATTTAATTGGGGTTATGAATTTTTTTACATCCATTAATTTACCAAGATCGGAAGTTAAGTGGACCTCCGCGGCTCCATCAAGAATTGCTCTGTTATTTAATGTTTCGTAATTTTCATTTAGATTTTGTTTATTTTCATTAGTTAATTCATTCAATAACCAATCTCCATTTCTATTAAATTTTTTTACCATACAGGACATTTTCACCTGTTGGTCCGAATTCTCCTTTTTATTATTATTGGATGAATTTGGATTTGTTTTTGGTGGATAATTCCCCTGACTATTATTTGTACTCTCATTATTATTTGTTTGGGAATTATTACTCACGCAGTTCTGTGCTATATGGCCAAATTGCCCACACCTATAACATTTAGGATTGTTTTGGTTATTATTTCTACCACTGCCTCTATAATTATTTCCTCTATAATTGGGGTTGCCTCTATAACCGTTTCCCCTATAGTTATTATTACCATTATTGCCATTATTATTCGTATTACCATTATTTTGGTTTTGTTCCAATGAATTACCATTATTATTACTATTTTGACCATTATTATTGAAACCGTTTCTATTTCCATTTCTAAAATTATTATGTGACATCTAAGTTACCCGTAGCCTTCCCTTCACGTCACCATCAACTGTATTAATATTACGATAGGGAACGGCTCACGAACTCTAAGTTTGTAATAATGATAAGGAAAACTAAAGATACGTCGATTCCCCATCGGGAATAAATTCCCGAAATCTAATAAACATAAAAACACGTCGACCAATGATTATTTAGCGACATGGTGACGTGTAAGAATAAGATATCGATCATCGGTGAACTATCTCTAATCTCTTTGACTGTTCACGTTTTAGGCTAATAGGTGAACAGTCAGTCTCGTTTTAGACGTGATCGTTTTTAGTTCGTCGTGAATACGAAATATTATTCACGACAAATACAGCTCTTTATACGGCAGCAAGCCACCTATTTATTGTTTTCACCGATATTTTCGAATGTGAACGCCAGTAGTAGAAATTAAATAACTCGCGATATTATTCTTTCAAACTTAAGACGAATAATCGATCGAGATTTGATGGTTCACCGAACTTCGAGAACCATGAGGCGATGTGAAGAATAACCTGCACGACCTGATTGTAGTTACCATAATTGTAAGTAATCTTTTCAATTGTAATAAAGTATACACTGTGATAATGGGTCGGCCAACTTATTTAATTCCACATACATAAATTCGCCTGATATACTTCGTAGGCCTAGGGAGCTATCGCTGGTAGGCTGGTGGCCTAACTGTTTGAGCTGGTTTGTGGTTTCGACTCTACGATTGATCAAGACTTATTGATATACTTCGAATCGTGATATCATTCCCTATACTCGGGATGTATGTTCGTTTTCGGACGTCACATCTACGTTTTACTTGGCGACCGTGACAGGACTTGATCGACTTGTCTTTCGAGTTCTGTGGCCGAGCCTAATGCAAACGCCTTATCCACAACCTTCCGTCTTAATGTTAATTCCGTCCGTTTTGAGGGTGTAATTCGAGAATCGTCCATTCTTAAACTAAAACCTTCACATGCGGATATGCACAACCTCATGTTATTTGAAGATCCGTATTGCTACTCGGTACTGTAGTTTACACGGGTGTATGTCAACGAATGTGAAGAGTGTACCTCCTTCTTTCGATCATATTCTCGAACCACCCGTCCAAAATTATTTCCGTTTTTACCTTTCATTTTTTTTTCGGGTTTCTTTTTTTTACCATATCCTATCAATAAGAATAGAAAGATCGTACGAGAAGAAACAAAAGTCCGCCATCTGAGTTTTGTTAAAACCCATCCGATCGGTTTGTTGCTCAGCATGATCGTTAGAGCGATCCTTTAAGCTGGATAGGTCTGATCAACCTGTTCATGTCGGGATTGGCACTATCCAAATTTACCAAAAGTGTCTGGCAACCGTTGACTGGCCGGCTTTGCCGCGGCCATCTTTTATTTTTGTTGGGCATCTGATTCCCACGTGTACTAATTGGAGGAAGTCTTTCTCCGTTCTAAGACGCAAATGCAGCAAGTAAACTGCAGTGAAAGCCACATCGACTTCAGCGTTTAGCTCTATGCCTTACGAAGCGTGTCAACCTAAATTCGATAAAAATAATAAATTTAACGTAACTACTAAAACAACCTGGTGTTCGAGGATTAGGTCCCTCGTGTTTAATTCGATTATTAGTGTGATAAATAATGTCCCGTTCGAGGCGCAAGCTTCCTTAATAAATATATGTTCAAGACTGTTAGTCGTTACAGTCATTTGCTATGGCCCTAAGCCTACCGATCATGTTTTGATCTTAGCATTTTATCGGCAGTGTGCCGTAGAAAATAGTTATCGTAGTTAACCTAACTATTGTACGTCGCTTTTAGTGGCCCAGTATTTTATTGTTCGACAAACTCTCTTTTAACGACTCCTAACAGACTAAAATAACATCGTACGGGTGTGTATTGAAATAAAATAAAAAGATAGGCTAGATTAAAAGCCACCCGTATTCCCGTAATCGTACTTACGACGTACCGACTTAAAATAAAGTAATTAAGTCTAAATCGATTTTTATCTGCCCTATGCTATGGATCTTGGTCCAATTCATAACATACATTATAATTTAGGGATTCTAGAAATATTTTCGATACTATACTTCCGGAAGATTCCCCTAAAAGTATGACCTACCCATTAATTAATTAAGTCGATATGCTTGTTAGTAATAGCTGAGCCGTAAATCCCCCCTGTTCCAGGTATATCGACGAGCAGAGCCGTAGACATCGATTGCTAGTCTGTTAGGATAAAACGTATCGATTTAGTTAGGGGAAATATTAGCCTTTTTTATTAAACTTAGGCCAGCAGATTTCGTCCGAGATGGACGGTATTGGGGACGACGATAACCCCAACCCCTTTGACACCCCCAACCACCTGAGAAGACGAAGTAGGGATGAAGTGACGAATACTCGAGAAATCACGATGGGTGAAGATGAAGTGAACGTCACTAAGGGATCCGCCATCATGGAGGAGGAAGAAACGTTGAAAAATCTATGGGCTTTCGACTCAAACAAGGTGCCCGAACCACCCAAGGGAACCGACCCAGTTGAGTTTTATAAAAACCTCTATCTCCGACAATCCGAAAGTACCGCTCGATACCGCAGGGAATGTGTTGTACGAGATTCGATGCTCGAAAAAAGTGAAAAAAGAAGAAGAGCAGCTGAATTATGTACGGTCAAAGTGGCTGAAAAGAATAGCGAATTCAAAGATCGAGTTAAGGCTCTCGAAAGAGAAATCTCAAAACGAAAATCCTTCGAAAATCCCTCAACATCGAGAATACGTGAGAGGATAGCCGAGATCGAACTCGATCAGACGAAAAAGAAAGTTGACTTCGAAGATGCGCAGTTTTATAGCGATTCGTTGTACATACCTATCGAGGATGAAAAAACACCACCCAAAGAAGATGAAGAGGTCACGATCCCACAGAGTCAGACAGAGACCGTTTGAAAACCTGTGGCCAGTTCGGACGCTAGTGAGCGCCATCAAGAGGAGAGAACAAAGTCCGAGCTCCCGAGAAATCCTCGAGCAGATAAAATTACTGAGTTTAGAAACAAAATCTCAGATCATTGAGCAGTTCGACTACTTCGAAAGGAAAATCGATCGATTGCCAATCTCAAGAGACTCATTAGCGCAAAATACTCGGAGGGAAATGTCGGATATTCCAGTTGGTTTTAGGCCCGAGACACCGCCCCCGACGATTATGAGACACCTGAAAGATACAACAGTTCCTACGTATTTGCCGAATCAAAGAGAACGAACACCGGTACGTAGACGCCGTGAAACAGGAACAAATCAGACGTTCTCGAGAGTAGCACCGCTGCAGAAGACATCGAGATTGTTCGACCCTTCGAGAATGCCGGCGTATACTGGACATAGAGACCATCGGACTCCGGAAGAATTCCTTAGGGAATTCGAGAGCTGTGTCGAGGACCTAGATCAAGACGATGAGCAGTTAGGCAGAGTCTTCGGAAAGATGATGGACGTGAATAAGTTTCCTGGAGGAGCAGTTTATCGAGAAAATTGGGGATACCAACAAGCTTGGGACCACTTCGTGACCGTCTATTGGAATAAATCGAGAAAGCAGGCCCAAGTACAAGCGATTCGAGATGGACAGTACGACTTGAGAAAATACGATTCGGTGGCCGACTACGCGATACACATATACACCCGATTACTCGAGTGTGGCGAAGATATCCAGATGATATACGGGATCCTGGTGAAGAAAATACCGATGCCGTATAGAGATCGAATACTCGAATCCGACGTCGCAAACTTGGTCGAATTCTCAACAAAACTCGAATATCTACACAGCCTGTTCCATGAAGAAAATGCTGGAAATGTAAATAAACAAGTAAAGCAACAACCAGTATTAAACATCGGTGATCAAAAGTACGCAAATTCATATATTCCCGATGAAGTTTCCCGTCAGAATCAGGGAAACTGAAGAAGGCGCCTATGGTCGGTCGCATAGGACGCCCCATCGAAAGATTCGATAAAAACAGACCGACAACGGTAATGAAGAACGAGTTCGTAATACCAGAGTGGAAGACTTATCAGGTCTTCGGTGACGCGACCATCTTGAGCTGGTTGAGGAATAGCGGGTTATCGAGCGCCCAGAACCTCAGTATTGATATGACAGCAGGCTTCGAGAAACTAAATCGGCTGGGCCCTCTTCTAGAAATTATACGAAGGGTTGCAAAAGAAAATAGCTGTATAATTGTCGGCTTTGGAGAAGAATTTATCCTCAGTCCAGATGCAGATGAAGACACGATTATCTCGAAACTTCGATACCTCCTCGACGAGTTACTCCGAAAACGCCGAGTTGAGAAGATAATCGTTACAACGATCTCACCGGACCCAGCAAGAATCGATAATCAGTTCTATAGGTCCCGACTTCGGAGATTCAATAGCCGGATTTGGAATCTTAAGTCCGATTTCAAGGATGTGTATATTTTCGACATCGAAAGGATCTTCACTCGAAAGTACGAGAACGAGAGTAAGGATAAAGCAGTTATCCCCGGGGACGAAAGGTCAATTTATGCCGTCCCACGCCGTTATAACAAGGAAGAGACACACTTAATCGATGAAAATCTAGCATCTTTAATTGCAGATCATGTTGATCGAAAGGACAACGAAATAAGTCCCAACGTCAACCTGATTTCAAGATACGACGATCGCGACCAATGTGACGAAATCGAGCAATCACAAGAAGACGACCCTCAGCAGACAGACGAAGGGGATCCGTATGGAACGTTCTGCTTTCACATCATGGATGACGTCGAATCAGACCCAGAAGAAGTCGATTCCGAGAACAATTTCGTCGATACAAGGCCGTGGTTTCCGCCCTTTATAATAAATAGCATTATGGGGAAGGCGAGAAACGTTTACAGAACGTACATCGATCAAGGTTCACCATATAGCTGGATAACCGAGAAATTCCTTCAGTTCTTGGAAAAACATAACCCAGATCTGTATCTCATGCATGTGAACTGCCCGACACAGAAAGTCGGTTATGCTGTCGGAAAACCCGCTATACGAGTTTATGGATCGATAAACTTACGATTCATAATGGTCGATAAGCAAGGGGACGACATCGAAATGACAACGACGCTTCACATAAATAAGAGCCTCAACGCACCAATTATACTAGGTCGAGAATTCCTCTACGAACACGATGGAAGACCTAGTGTGAGGTATCGATTAGTCGATTTTGTAGACCCACGAGACAGATCGAAACGGATCGAGATACCGGGAGTCCAGTTTGGTGCCGTTGAACCTATTCTCAACATCGGACCAACGGACGAAACTCCATTCGAGATCGAAAACAAAATCGAGAAAATATTGAAGGAATTGGAGATATCGAATAAAATAGCCCAAGAATTCGGTGACGTCTTGCGAGGAAACCACGAAGCCTTTGCTGAAAGGATCGGTAAATGCACGGCATACACACACGTCTTAAATATGTCCCCGGATACGAAGAAAATGGACGAGAAGGAGAGGATAATTCCAAAGGCTTGGATCCCGAAAGTAAAGGAATTATTCGACGACTGGGAGAAGCAAGGAATCATAAGCCCCGAATCGAGCGAATATTTCTCACCGATAACATATACGAAGAAGCAAAACGGTGATATTCGCCCTTGCCTCGATGCTTGGAAAATAAATCAGTATATGGGCACGAGAGGAGACACAGTCCCACCGATCGAGACAATAAAATTAATCCTATCCGAAATGCGAGTCTTCACAAAACTCGATGCGAGGTGGGGATTCCTTCAAATTCCTCTCGCTCCGGAATCCCGAAAATACATCGCCTTCCGATTTCAAGGGAAACCATACGTGTTGAATCGAATAATCTTCGGATTGAAGGACGCGATGCAGGCCTTCGTAGCCGCCATGAGGATTGTCCTGAGGGGACTCGATCACTGTGTTACAGTATACGTCGACGATATTCTGGTACATTCTCGAACACACGACGAACACCTGAAACACATACGGTTAGTCCTAGAAAGATTCGTGAAGTATAATATGACGTTGAAACTAGAAAAATGTTCATGGTTTCGAGATACTGCTCGGTACTTAGGTTTCGTCATCAATGCTGATGGAATACGACCTGATCCGAAACGAGCGGAAGCGATCCACAACTTTAGAGCTCCGACGATGAAAAAAGAAGTCCAATCATTCCTCGGAGTTGCTAATTATTATCGAGGGCACGTTCCGAAATATGGGGATATAATCGCTCCATTATGTAACCTGTTGAAAAACGAAACTACATTTGAGTGGACAAATGAACATCAACAGGAATTCGAAAAAGTAAAATCGGAAATGGTTAAATGCCTGCTTCAGTCACATCCGAACTGGAAGCTTCCATTTTACGTAATTACAGACGCTTCTGACTTCGCCATTTCAGGGATAGTTGTCCAGTTCATCGATGATAACGAGGATGAAAAACCGAGGGTGCTGTCAATGGTAAGCAGACTCTTAAAAAAGTCCGAGAAAAACTATCCCACATTCGAAAAAGAAATGTTGGCGATAATATACACGATGAAAAAGAATTTGTATATGCTTACTGATCACGAAGTTCGGATACGAACTGACTGTCGATGCCTACAGTATCTCATAGGCTTGAAGGACGACGTCTCGCAAAGGGTAGCGCGGTGGAGAACATTTCTCACTAGCTTCTCGATAACTGCTACTGAACATATACCGGGTAGTAAAAATGTCGCAGCAGATGCCTTGAGCAGATACTGCTCCCCACTCGAAGCCGTAGTGTATCGAAACGCCGACTTCCCAATCGTATTAATGCTGATAGATGATAATAATACAATCACAATATCATCACTCATGAACAACATGTCGAACCTGCAAAAGAAAAGCAGAGAGATTACAGGTCAGCTTGAAAGACGATCACCACGAGTTGAAAAGGAAAATAATATCGTTTACTACGTTAACCGCGATGGGGATAAAAGAATTTATGCCCCCGAATCAACTCGTGAACTGCTGATCAAATTCTACCATGAAGAGTTCACCCATCCTGGGTCTCGAAAGACACTTGAGTTGGTGCGACGATTCTTCGACTGGCCGGGATCGAAATACGAAATCGAACTGTTCTGTTCATGCTGCGAAACATGTAAAAGATCGAAAAATACAAATACGACATTATCGGGCCCATTTCTATCGGTCTTCGCTAACAAACCTGGTCAACTGTTGTCCGTCGATCTGTACGGTCCATTACCGTCAGGACGCGGGAATGTAAATCGAATCTTCGTAGTTATGGACGTTTTCTCCAAGTTTACGAAGCTATACACGATAAGCAAAGCTTCGGTTAATGTTTGCATCGATAGAATGAATCGTTTTATTGAAAAATATGGCAAACCTGAAACGATTCTGTCCGATAACGGAAGTCAATTTACCACGAAAGACTGGATCGATCACTGGAAACAAATAAAAATACAGCCGAGGTTTACATCACCGTATACGCCATCATCGAATCCAGTCGAAACACGAATGAAAATCATCGGCGATGTTCTTCGAATAAAATGCCCGACTAAACACAGCAACTGGTATCAACACATCGATGAAATAGAGCGTAGGCTAAATCATATCGAACACGCCACAACTGGGCTCCCACCAGCAACGTTGATGGAAAGAGTAAAATTCGATTACAAAGGGAGAACGATACCATTAACCGATGAAGAATATAAGATACTCTTAGAAAAAGCCATAGAAAATACAAAGAAAACACTCTTAAGGCGAAAGAAGAATAACGAGAATAAAAATCTCACCGATCTCAAGGTTGGAGATATGATTTATACCAAAAATCACACACTTTCGGATAAAGCCATCGGAGTATCATCGAAACTGAACCCAAAATTCGTTGGCCCTTGTGAAATAATCGAGGTGAAGGGAAACGGAAGTTATCGAGTCCGTACGCCCGATGGAAAAATCCTCCAACGAAATGTACATGAATTTAAACGATAAGATCCATCTACAACCAAAAAATAACATTAAAACCAAAATAAAAACATCCTCAAAATAAGTCCCATTAATCAATGACGTGAATTGATCAAAATAAATACAAGATAATACGATCACAAAAATAAGATAGTTCCACTTACGTCAACGTCACACCCTTCGTCGCAAAGTTCAACAACCATGACATCGCGTCATTGACCGATCAACTCACCGATGATCATCAATTCATCGATGACATCGTGGTCGGGGGGGGGGGAGATAGTCAGTATGATCAACTATGCAACAACGCAGTTCATTCACACGAAAGTCGTTGGACGTATATTAATAGAAGACACCAACTTATTAAGATTTATTAATTAAAAGTTGAAAAGAGTTTTTTTTTTTATTATTATTAACGAAACGCCACGAAATATCGATACGTAAGTAAAAGAATCAAAGCTTCTTATTATAATATAACGATGAAATGATAAATCCGTAAACCTAAAGGCATGCTTTGTAATTTAGTCGAAATGGCGGAAGAAAACGTACCAACCGCTCCCTCAGTAAACGAACCGGAAAACCTCGAAACAAAATTTAAAAGAGTCTCGAGTGAAAATGAGGAGTTCCTAGTCTCACTACAGGAACAAATTAGGATCGCAGCCCACAACCAAAACGTGACGGCGCAGGCCCTTACGGATCGAGGCCAATTTCATGCTGGAATGTCTACAATGATGGAGCGACAAGTGAATTTCCTCGGGAGGGTAATCGAAAGTGAAAGAAACGAAAGAAAATCAATCACCGAAGGACACGAGGAAATGAAGCTGACAGTTCAAAGACAGGAACGAACGATCGAGGACCTGCAGAATACGATCACGGAACTGAACACCGAACTCAACAAGGTGAGGATTCATAATGCGAAGGAATATGCTAAGTCCCTCCCTGCCTGTACGATAAAAGTTCCGAGGTCGATAATCGACAACGACACTAAAGATAGGAATATGAAGAGAAACGCCATTGATAATCCCAGCAAGCTCCCATTAAAGAAAAGACCACGACCCGAATCGCATGAAACAATAAAAAAAAGAATCCCCGTTAAGTTAAGACTCGGTCCTAAACCTTCTCGTTGTCCACAGAGGGTATCGGTGAAATATAACGAGATGCAGCCGGATGATGAGAGGCCGTCAACGTCCAAGAAAAGGGTCGAATTCGAGGAAGAAACGGATGAATCGAGCGAGAACGGTAAGCAATTGGCGAAATATAAAATACCAAAAAAATTAACATCCTCCAAAGAGGTAACTATTATACCGATAATTGTTGAAGATGAAGTAACACCGGTGAAGCAGGAGGACGAAGACGTCGCGCCAGCGGTCCCACTCGAAGAATTGCCGAGAGAAGTGACCAAGAGGGTCGAATATTGCCCGGGGACAAATGTCGAAGTAATGAAGCCCGGACAAATAAAAAACAAGCTGCCCCGAGTGTTCTGCCTCTCCCTCATCCTGGGGAAGACAATCTTCGCAAATAAAGAAAAGATTCTGTGCTTCGATGTTCGATCACCAGTATCCTTTATAAATATAAAGTTGCTTTCGGCAAATCAACAAATAATTCCGGCACCAAAGGAAACTTGGTGCTGCGAATGGAACAACCCGAAGGTCCTCGAGTCCAACGAGACGACGAAAATGGAATTGTTTGGACAAAATGGAACTCGATTTCCCGAGACGTTCTATTTAGTAAAGAGCCCAGTACTCGATACGAACAGGATGGTCCTTGGAGTTACGTTTGCTGCAAAATACTTCAAGGCAGTTGTCGGTGAGCCAAATCAGGGTCAGGTGTTTTTGGTCAACGAGGGGCGAACCTATCGCCAGAACTTTCAACTACCAGAAAGGATCCTGTAAATATCTTTATTTTTTTTTTATATGTATGTTTATCGAGCCTCGACTTTTTTTTTTATTATTATTATTGTTCCTACCAACTAAGTTCGTTCCTAACCAGTTCCTTATTTCAATTTTTTTTTTACCTCTCTTACCTTCTTTTCTCTTACATTTCTAATTTGTCTCGACAATCGTTAACGTATATTATCGTTTTTCTTTTGTCTGTTGCGTTCGATTGTAAATCATAATTATAAGAACTCGATCGCCTCGTTAATACATAACTAAAATTTTTTTTTTCTTTGCGTTTTGTCTACTTTTGTTATTGTAACTCACCTTATTAGTCTCGGTGTGCTCGTTCTTTGTTTGACTTTTTCTTTAAATATATTAATCCTTCTTGAATAAGTTTAAAATGTTTTAGTCAACGGACCAACTTTTTACTAATATATTTCTTTTCAGTTAAGTTACCAAATGTCCGAAGGCTGCGGGTGATCCCTCGTTTCGAAATTTGGGGGGGGGGAGTTGTGACATCTAAGTTACCCGTAGCCTTCCCTTCACGTCACCATCAACTGTATTAATATTACGATAGGGAACGGCTCACGAACTCTAAGTTTGTAATAATGATAAGGAAAACTAAAGATACGTCGATTCCCCATCGGGAATAAATTCCCGAAATCTAATAAACATAAAAACACGTCGACCGATGATTATTTAGCGACATGGTGACGTGTAAGAATAAGATATCGATCATCGGTAAACTATCTCTAATCTCTTTGACTGTTCACGTTTTAGGCTAATAGGTGAACAGTCAGTCTCGTTTTAGACGTGATCGTTTTTAGTTCGTCGTGAATACGAAATATTATTCACGACAAATACAGCTCTTTATATGGCAGCAAGCCACCTATTTATTGTTTTCACCGATATTTTCGAATGTGAACGCCAGTAGTAGAAATTAAATAACTCGCGATATTATTCTTTCGAACTTAAGACGAATAATCGATCGAGATTTGATGGTTCACCGAACTTCGAGAACCATGAGGCGATGTGAAGAATAACCTGCACGACCTGATTGTAGTTACCATAATTGTAAGTAATCTTTTCAATTGTAATAAAGTATACACTGTGATAATGGGTCGGCCAACTTATTTAATTCCACATACATAAATTCGCCTGATATACTTCGTAGGCCTAGGGAGCTATCGCTGGTAGGCTGGTGGCCTAACTGTTTGAGCTGGTTTGTGGTTTCGACTCTACGATTGATCGAGACTTATTGATATACTTCGAATCGTGATATCATTCCCTATACTCGGGATGTACGTTCGTTTTCGGACGTCACAATTATAATTATTATTTTGGTTTCTGTAATTATTTCTACCTCGATAATTATTATTGAATCTTCCTCTATAATTATACCTATTATTATTTCCGTTACCATTATTATTCTTATAAGTATTAGTAGCTTGATTATTGCCATTATTATTTTGTTTCTTTAATGTTTGGTCCATGTACTTTTGGTCTGAATCTTCTCTTAATATCCTTTTGAAATTATCCAAATTCTTTTCATTAGGAGACAGGCTTTCATATTGTATTTTAGCTATCTGTTGCTCGTAGCATAATGCTAATTGCAAATTTTCTAATTCTTCGGCTTCTGTAATTTCTTTTCCACTGTCTCTCACATCTGTTACGAGTTCATCCCAATTTTTTAAGAAACCTTTCATATTGCCACCTGGCTGAAACCTAAATTCTAACCATTTTGCCTTTGCCATGTTGGCTGTAACAGAAGTTTTGGTCCCATAAATATTATCTAATTTTTTAAGCATTAGAATTGCAGTATTACAATCTCGTATCTGTTTTGTTATGTCATTGGATACTCTTTCTAATACAAACGCTTTGGCGTTATCCTGCATTTTACAGTAGTTGATCATATTTTTGTCTGGTCGAAAATTTAAATCATCAATATTATTTATATATGGCTGTAAAAGTTCATGTTCCCCAAAGATGTCGTAATATCCCGCACCTCGGATGGCGGATATAATCATTCTACGCCAATCTAAATAGTATTTTCCATTAAAAACTTTTCTGAGTGGGGCTTGGATGGGTTTAATTTCGTTCGTGGATGCCATTTCTTCCTCTGTTTTATAAAAACCTAACAAATTATTTTCTTTATTACTAACGGGTGTATATTTTTTATTTTCAATTGATTCTTTTTCTAATTTTTCTATCAAATTTTTTTCTTCACTAATTTCCTTTTTATCCAGTTTTTCTAAATTTATTCAATTAAAGAATCTTTTCATAAATTTCTCTTTCGATTTAGCAGAACTGTAAATTCTGTTTGAAAAATAATTTACTGAAGATTCTGAAATCACAATATATTTTAGAGTACTGATTTCCTCTATTCTACCCGATATATCTATTACAAAAGACTCCAATATTATTTCACCTGTGTAGTATTTTACGTGTGGTAAATTATAAATTTCGATTTTTAGATCAACTACTTTTTCTCCTTCAAACTTTTTTACTAATTCTTCTAAGTCTTCCTTTTTAATATTGTATTCTCCAATCTTACACTCAGACACGTTTATAATTTGGGACATATAATTTTTAACTATATTTACTTATTTTTGCCTCACTTCAAATACAATTACAAAATACGAAAAATAATTAATTTCATCAAATATTACCTTTACAATGATTTTTACTTTTCAATTTCTGCTGCGCTGGCGAATGATTTACGTTTTTTATGCTGTTGACCTCTGTACTTCCTGCCTAAATTTTGCTCTGGGTTGTCTGAAAAATTGGGTCTTCGATGTTGGATCTACGATGAGTCCTCGACGACGGGAGCAGGTTTCCTTCGGCTGTTCTCACGATCTCTTTGGCGGTCCCTCTGGATTTGGCGTTTGATGACTTCCAGTATTGGCCGTTATTGAGTCTGGAACTTCAGCTATTCTTCAAATTTAAATTTTGATTTTTTCAAAATAAATTAAAATTCGAGTTACTTTCTCGAAAAAACACGATAACTTTTCGTGTATTACTTAATAAAAAACATAAAAAATTTTACGCACAGCAGCAAATCAAATTTCAAAAAAATAATTAGTTCATTAATTTAAATTTTATAAGTCTCTCCTCAAAGTTCTACCGTAGCGATGGCTACCATGATGTGAGGTATGCAGAACGAGGATCGAAAGAACTTGAGACTTTTGACTTTTAAGACGTTTATTTCGCAACTAAAATATATTTGACAAACGAAAAAGTAAATGGTGAAGCAACAGCGATATGTGATCGAAAGTAGTAGGGGAAACACTTTGTGACTAGACTGTACATATGACATATATATATATAGTGTGACAGTGATGATGATGATGAAGAATGAGATGAGGTGGGATTTTGTATCAACAGTTTTGTATACCTTCTCGTCGCTAATCAACCGTCGTAACATTAACATGTCCGCTGATATGTGGAATAAAAGTTTGTAAAAAGTGAATATTTATGGTTTTATTTATGTGTTCGTAATGTGTGCGTCTAGTCTTTGCTCAGTGTCTTCGTTAGTTTAGGTTTCATCGTTATATTTTCATGTAGTTCGATCCGTTGGCACTTCGTATTTTCTCACAGGTTATGGGCCCAGTTACCTGGATGTCAACGTGGTCGCCATTGTTCTAAGTCGTCAAAGTTGTGCTGTCGAATCCTGATTGTCACTCCCAAGTAGTACCATGCCTTCTAATTTATTTTTCATTGTTTAATATGTTCACTTCTCGCTGTTCCTGTGATCTTGTTCGAGTTGAATCGTTGGTCGGCGTATCTGATGGTTGCTGAAATTGCTGTTTTGCGGTGCAACTGAACGTCGTTACCTGTAATCGAGATGGACGTGAGAAAGTAGAATATGATCGAGTCATTCAATGGGAAGAATGGCCGAACGTGGAAGTTTAGGATGGAGCTGCTGTTAGCAAAGGAGTCGCTGGGTAATATAGTAATTGATTCTTTGCCGACTGTTCAAAATAGGGGAGATGCTTGGTCCAAGGAGAATGCCAAGGCGATGTTTTTGATCGCGAACAACGTGACCGATGAGTACTTGGAGATGATTCAGACTTACACCACCGCGAAGGATATGTTCCAAGTGCTGACGAACCTGATTGACAATGGCAACGACCAGACACTAATGGATTTACGAGGTGATTTGTACACAAAATGGTATGGTTCTGGTTCTGATTTGCAGAAGTATCTGCTTGATTTTCGTGCTCGTTGTAGATGATTAACCGAATTGGGAGACCTGACAACCACAAAACAATTCATATTGGTATTGCTGAGATCGCTACCTGCTGAGTTTCGTCCGATTAAAGTGGTGTTAGAGGATGCAGAAGTCGTCACCTGGGATGGTGTGTTTATGAAGTTGAACAACTTCTAGCGTGAACTATCTTCTGATAGTAAATCGACGATTAGAGGTAACTCTCTGAATCCTGCATCTCAAAAACCTTCATCAGTGTCTGTCACTGGTGAGGAGAACGTGTTTTTTGGAAACCATAATAATGTCGGACGAAATTCTGGTAATAATAATAATAATAATAATTGTTTTAATCGTGGTAGGTCCCAAAATTGTAATAATAATCGTGGTTTTAATCGAGGTAGAAATAATAATCACAATAATAATTTTTATAATTCATCTTCCAATAATGAAGGTCGTAACTATAATAATAATAATCACAATTCGAGCTCACAAAGTAATAATAGTAATAATCTTAATGGAAATGGTCGTAGTTCTGGTAATGATAGTGGACATTCGAATGTTAAATGTCACTATTGTAATAAGATCGGGCATATAGCACGAAATTGCTATGCCAAAAACAGAAATAATAATAACGATAATTGTAATGGTAATAATAATAGTGGAAATCGTTCAAATGACCATGGTACCAATAATAATAATAATAATAGGAGCTCTGCACAGATGTGTAATGACAATTTTAATGCTAATGACGATTGCTCAGAAGTAGGTTACAGCTTCACAGTTAATAATAATAATAAAATTGATGATTCTTGCAATGCAAATGAAAGTAAAAATTTGATACCTCGAACCACATTCGTAGTAGACAGTGGATGCACAATTCACATAATAAATGACATAAATTTGTTCAGTGACTACATAGATTTGATTAAGCCTCATAGTATTTGTGTTGCGAAAAAGGGAGTCTCACTGTCCGTCACGTCTGTAGGTACGGTAAAATTAAAATTGTTGAATGGAATCATAATTGAATTAAAAAATGTAAGGTATGCTCGGGAGCTGCCGCAGAATCTGCTTTCGGTGAAACGAATGAGCAAGTCGGGTTCCGATACCCTGTTTAAAGAGGAATCTGTCGATGTCATCCAACGCTGCAGTGGAAAAATCGTGACCACTGAGGTTAGCGTGAACTCAGATCTGTACACGATTGATTTTTTTAAAATGTCAAGTCAATCATGTAATCTGACGTTGGAGGATGAGTCGAGCCCACTGACCGTGTGGCATAGACGACTTGCTCATCTGAATGTAAACGATGTTAAGTTGTTGTCAAACGGAGGTTTAATACCAAACGTTGACTCCAACCGCAGATTATTATGCGAGCCCTGTGTTATGGGGAAACAGAGACGAAAACCATTCCTGAGGCATGAACAAAAAACTAGTAAGCCTCTGGAACTAGTGCATACAGATCTCTGTGGTCCTATAAATCCTCCTGCATATAAAGGAGTGAAATATTTTATGACGTTTATAGATGATTATTCCAATTTTTGTTGTGTATACCTATTGAAGAGTAAGACGGAAGCGTTTGCTAAATTCAGGGAATATCATGAAATGGTCACAAATAAATTTGGTTATAATGTAAAAAGACTCCGATGCGATCGCGGCACAGAATACTTGAATACAACCTTCCAGTCATATTGTACTGAGAAGGGAATTATTGTCGAACCTACAGTTGGTAGCTGTCCTCAGCAAAATGGAAAAGCTGAAAGGATGAACAGGACGCTGTGTGAGAGGGCAAGGACATTGTTGTTCGAGAGTGGTCTTGGTAAGATATATTGGTCGGAAGCCATATTGTGCTCTGCCTATATCATGAACAGATGCCCCACAATTAAGGATTTTGTCCCTTTTGAAAGATGGTTCAATGAACAATATGATTATAAAAAATTTAAAACGTTTGGATGCGACGCATATATGTTGTCTTCAAACATGACTCTAATAAGTTTAAAAATAAGAGTGAAAAATTGATTATGATAGGTTACTCTCCGTGTGGTTACAGATTATTAGATATAAATGCGAAGGAAGTACTTCTGTCACGTGATGTTGAGTTCTTTGAAAATAAAATAGGTAGTACTAATACAAATAGATATACAAAAGATGACGATATTTTTAAGGAGGTCACAGAATCAAATTTGGAAAATATTGAAGTTGATGGTGACTTGAATTTGGATTGTCTTCCGCAGGAAATGACTGAACGTGATGAGACAGCAAGCAATATATATCTTGCTGAGGATGGCATCCCTTTGACGTTTGAGGAGGCGAGTGCTGCACCGGACAGTCTGATGTGGAGGGATGCTATTTCTTCTGAAATAAGTCCCCTGAATTCCAATCAGACTTGGCAGGTGACCAAACGTCCAAAGGACGCCCCCACCATCACGTGTTGTTGGATTTTTAATAAAAAAATATGATGCCAATAATAAAGTTTTGTATAAGGCCAGATTAGTTGCCAGAGGATGTCAACAGAAGAAAAGCTTCAATTTTAATGAAGTGTATGCGCCAGTGGCAAAACTCTCAACTGTGAGGACCCTCTTGGCTGTAAGTAATAAATTAAAATTTCACGTCGAGAAAATTGATATATGTTGTGCTTTCCCAAATGGTATTCTCTCTGAGGATGTATATCTCGAGATACCTGAAGGGATAGAGACAAAAACAAATAGACACGATAATGTCTTAAAACTAAATAGGTCTATTTATGGTCTGAAGCAGTCGCCCAAGGTGTGGAACAAATTGTTCAACGAGTTCTTTGTTGCTCTTGGCTTTGTGCAGAGTACGGCTGATGACTGTCTATATATATTTAAAAATAAAAATGATGGTACTGTAGTTTATTTACTCACATACGTTGACGACGTCCTGATTAGCTCTAATAATAAAACTCAAATTACATTTAGAAAAAAAGAAATTAATAAAAGATTTAAGTGTAAGGATTTAGGAAAGGTTAAAAAATACCTAGGCTTGAATATTAACCACAATCGTGAAGAGGGCATACTGGAGATTGAACAGAGGAATCTCATTGAGTCTGTTGCTAGGCGGTTTGGTGTTGAAAATTGTGCACCAACCTACACACCCATTGACCCTAAACTCCAATTGTACAGGGATCTCAATACGTGTGATAGTGTACTTAACAACGACTAACAACAGCTCGTGGGATGTCTGATGTATTTGATGCTAGGATCACGGCCTGATATTTGCTTTGCAATATCTTACTTCAGTCAATTCTCCAGCTCTGCCACAGACAAACATTTTAGATATCTTTTAAGAGTCCTCAAGTATTTGGTAACCACAAAAGACAAAAAATTAATATTTTCAAATGAATGTGATAATAACGGCAATATTTTAGAAACTTATTCTGATGCCGATTGGGGTAACTGTGTCACTACAAGACGGTCTATCTCCTGATATTGTGTCTTTGTTTATGGATCACTGGTGTCCTGGTCCAGCAAGAAGCAGCCAACTGTAGCACTATCTAGCACTGAGAGTGAGTTGATTGCAATTTGCGATGCTAGCACTGAGTTGATCTGGTTGAAGTATCTGTTAAGTGACTTTTGCATTCAGACTAATGACAGAGCTGGGATTTACGACGATAACCAGAGTTGTCTGGCTCTTCTGCACTCTGGTAAGTGGAATACTCGCAGATCCAAACATATAGACGTAAAGTACCATTTTGTGTGCAATCACGTAGATATAGACTTTAAGTATTTGTATGTTCCAACTTCGCGACAGTTGGGGGACGTTTTTACGAAGGGCTGCCCGAAGCCTAAATTTGATATTTTTTGTAAACTGTTAAAATTAATGTAACTTTTTGTATATGTTTACCATTTGTGTTGAAATTTTTATGTTGTAATTTTTTGTTATGTTATTGTTGACTTTTGTCATTCTTGTTTTAATGACGTTATTAATTTAGTAAGTTGTTTTGCCGATATTTGACATATTCGTATAATTATAATTTAAGGAGGCGTGTGAGAATAATAACAAATTATATTATACGTTGGCTTGTTATTCTCACATATCATTTGTTGTGGTAACACTGTTTTAATATTATTTGTAATCTGTGATTTTTGTGTTTGAAACCCAACTGTGATTATATGTTTTGTATACCTTCTCGTCGCTAATCAACCGTCGTAACATTAACATGTCCTCTGATATTATGTGGAATAAAAGTTTGTAAAAAGTGAATATTTATGGTTTTATTTATGTATTCGTAATGTGTGCGTCTAGTCTTTGCTCAGTGTCTTCGTTAGTTTAGGTTTCATCGTTATATTTTCGTGTAGTTCGATCCATTGTCAGTTTGTATTTTCTCACACTATTGAAGATGAGTTTATTTCCCTGGGGGAAATGGATGTTTGGGAAGAAATAGATTACGATAAATCATTAAAAACCATTGACACAAGATGGGTTTTTGTAACAAAACCAAATGATGAAGGATACCACCAACCAAAAGCAAGATTAGTTGCTAGGGGCTTCAAGGATAGAACCAAATATGAGTTAGGACAAGTATTCGCTCCTGTTATCCCAATTTGGTTAGTAAGATGGTTCCTATCGATAGTTAATAAATTTGACTTAGAAATGGTTCAATATGATGTAAAAATGGCATACCTAAATTTCCCTGCTATAGTCCCCATATATTTAAAACCCCCAGAAGGTTTACAAATGGAAAGTAATAAATTATTGAGACTTAAAAAATCTATCTATGGCCTAAAACATCGTCTAAATCATGGTATAATTTAATAAACGAATATATTTTAAAAATGAACTTTCAAAGATCTAAAACAGATAAATGCTTATATTTTAAAAAATCAAATGAAAAAATAATTTTCATGGTTACATATGTTGATGACATATTGATAGCATCAAATACCCCCGAATGGATTAAAAACGTAAATGATTCTTTTCAAAAAAGATTTACCATGAAAATAATTTATAAGCCAAGATTTTATTTAGGATTTGAAATAATAAGAGATAGGAAAGAAAATACAATAACGTTAATACAGTCAAGATATATAGAAAAAATATTAAAAAAAATATAATCAGAATGAATCAAATTTCATAAATACACCTATAGAAACATCTCTAAAAATTGAAGAAGATGAAAACTGCACAGACGATACTAAATATCGTTCAATGATTGGAGCCCTGTTATATCTGGCTAGAATAACAAGACCCGATATTTCATTTGCAGTTAATTTTTTCTCACGATTCAAAACAAAATCAAATTCTAAATTAAAAAATCATGTGAGACGAATATTCAAATATGTGAACACAACAAAAGAATTTTCGATTAAATTCACATCAGATAGTAAAGGCATACACTCTTTTGTAGATGCATCTTATGCCCCGGATGTAAAAGATCACGAAATAAAAATATCGAATTTAAACTTAGGAAAATCTATGTCAGGATTTTTAATATATTTAAATGGGGATTTAATAAATTGGAATGTAAGAAGACAAACGATCGTAGCTACAAGCTCAACTGCTGCTGAAATAATCGCAGTATTTGATGCTTTAGACGACATACAAGTTACATTCCTTTTACAAAAAGAAATATTTGAAGAAAATGACCCTGTAAGAATATTTGAAGATAATATATCAGCACTCAGAATAATGTCGGGAGGAGCTCAAAAAAGAGCAAGAGCTTTAATGATAAAATGTTATGCCATTACACAATCGGTGGAGGATAAAGAAATCAAATTCAAAACTGTTGGTACAAATTCACAATTAGCAGATGTGGTATGCCAGGGGGGGCCTCTACAGCGATCCTCCTTCAGTCCCTACAAAATTCTCTGAACCAACTTTCTTTTTTAAAACACATAACCATGGACTTTGGAATATTCATACACAAAGGACAGTGGCCACAGAATTACCACTGCCCAACCGGATAGCCTGCCAGGTGTCCTTGGACCTGAATTTATACCATGCATAGACAAAAATTTTTATATCTATAAACCATAGGTTTTTCAATCTCCATGGATTTTCACTTACTTGATTGACATTTTTGGTTGAAAACGCAAGGAAATATCACTAAAGTCAACCCATTTGCCCAAAGAGAAAACTTCAACACATGATTGGTTCACTTTTAATGTTTAATAAAATAAAAAAATTTGTCTGTTTAGACATCATTTAAAATACATATTACCTCTTCAAAGAGAGAAAACGAACTGTGCACTGAAGCACTTACAAATGGATTATTTTTAGCAAGAGAAAAAATATAAATTAAGTAGGGGTATGGAAAAAACCAGTACAGTGGTAATTACAATAGAAATAATAATTATAGAAACCATAATTAAAATGCAGAACAGGGGAAAATAATAATCAGAATACAGAAAAGCCTCCCTCTAATAATAATAATTACAATAAAAACAATAATAAAAAGTATGAAAATTTTAAACCGCCATCAAATTCAGGTAATATTAAGGTATGTTTCAAATTTTGAGGTAGAGGACATTTGGCAAATGTATGTCAATCAAAGAAAGAGAATTTATAATCCCAAAATAATAGTGCTGATGGTCCAGCACAAAATACCAGATAAGGACAAAATAATAATAATAAACCAAAAAAGGAAACAGAAGTCCAATGGTCTATGATGTTGTGCTATAAGGGATCTGGTTTGAAATTAATAAAACAGGATAGTATTTTTTTAAATCTACTTATGTCTAAAAGCCATAGAATGGAAATAGTTCCTAATTATACTCCACTCACACAATGTATTATGCTGGATGATGGTGCTGCTGCACATGTCATATCTGACTTATCCAAACTACATGATCCAGTGATGTTGGAAAGGCTATTAGAATTAGAATGTGCTGTACAAGATATTCTGTTGGTGGCCACCCATGTGGGCACTATGTTCATTAAAATAGAAAATTTTGAAAAGAAACAGAGTCATTTGACATCAGAATGTACATTATGTTCCCTCTCTAAACATCGACTTGCTCTCAAGAATCAAAATAACAGAGAATCGTGCTTTAGACATCGACCAAAACTTTTCTACTGCAAACATTTATATGCAGGGCACAGATGAAGTGCTATTCATTGCCCCCAAAAATGAGGGGAGTTTATGCAGTGAATTATGAAATTGTTCTAGATGATGTATAGTTGAAACTAAAAATCCATCTGATCATTTAGATAAAATATGTCCATATTACAATAACTCATATCAACTGGCTTGTAAGCCCAATATTAAATCACAACCAATAATAACATAATAGAAAATACAGAAACCCCTATAATAGAACAAAATTTAGAAAGAGTTTAAAATATAAACATTAATAATAATAAAACAAATTTGATGGAAGAACAGATTGAAGATGGAATATATGAGAATATAGGATGGCAAATAAATAATAATAATAACAAAAATAACAAAATAAATGGTGACAAACAGGATTTGACTGAGAGAAAAGAGCAATCTACAATTAATAAAAAAATGATATGGCATAGAAGATTAGAGCTGTGTTTGATAGGATTACACCAACTTACACCAACCTACACCAGTAGGGATATTCCAAAAATATTCAAGTAAAACTTGGCGTAAAGTCATATAACATTCTGAAATTTGTGGAATCGCCCTCCTGGTATAGGTTGGTGTAAGTTGGTGTTGGTGTAGTCCTATCAAACAGAGCTTAGATCATTTGTCGGGTAAGAATTCAAAACTCTTAATGAAATCTAGAAGAATTCCTTCTGAAATTAACTTCCGTGGTGACGAGTTCCAGCTTTGTAAGATTTGTGTAAAGGCAAATTCTAGACATCTTGGTCATAGTGGAACTTGCACACGTCCAAATAGGAAACGAGCTAATCTTATTGGACACAATGGGCCAATTTTTGCGGGGTGTATAGGGTGAAAGATATGTTTTGATCTTTATAGATCATGTAACTAAATACACCTTTCTCATGCCAATAGAATGGAAGTCAATGGTGTTCAAAGAATTTAAAAAATTATATCTAAAACTAAAATCCAAATTTCCTTACTTTCCAATTTCAACCTTACATTGTGATAATGCTTATGAGTACCTCGATATACATATGAAGTCCTTTTGTGAGGAGAACAGTGTTGTCTTGGACCCATTGATCTCATATTCCCCTGAATTGAATGCAACTGCCAAAAAGCAAAATCAAACAATAATGTCTCTTGTCAGAGCTATGCTCTTTGATGTAAACCTGGACTTTAGTTTTTGGTCCTTATCTGTTGTTGCGGCAGTATACATAATAAACAGGAGTTCAATAACATAACTCCCTTTGAAATGTTTTACAGCCATAAGCTGGATATTTCAAATTTAAGAGTCTTTAGAGCTTTGGCTCATTGACACATACCCTTAGAAGTCCAACAACAGACCACAAAAAATAAAAGAAAATGTGTCAAAATTGAACACCCAAAACTCATTCAAAGATCTGAAAAAGGCATCTTTTAGGGTACACAACAAGTGGATACTGTGTTAGGGATCCATTACTGAAGAAATCACATGTCACCTGTGATGTCAGATTCGATGAGACTAAAAATATTATAGATATAGGAAATAATAATAATATAAATAATCAAATAGCAGAATAAGATAGCGACATCAAAGATACTCCAGTCTTACTTAATATCATTAATTCTAGAAGTAACCTCTACATTTAGGACTGTATTCCTCAAACTTTTGAGGAAGTACAAACCAATCCTTTTTGAGACCAATGTCTCTAAGCCATTTAGGATGAAATAAAATCCTTAGACAAAATGGGTGTTGGGAAAATTGTCCCAAGAAAGAAAAATGTCAGATTTATAGACATAATGGTGTTTCACCACCAAGCCCAACATATTGGGGGTCCATTTACCCAAGGCGCATTTAGTTGCAAGGGGATTTTAGGACTTGACAAATTATTCTCTTTCGCAGACATATGCTCCCATTGTCTAATACTGGTTGGTCCATTGGATCTTATCACTTGCCAATTAATATGGTTTAGACCTTCTTCAATTTGATATTAAAACAGTTTTCTTAAATTCACAAATAATACACCTCATTTATTTAACACCACCTAAAGGCCATCAAATACACAATAATTATTGCCTTAAACTATTTAAATCCGTATATGGATTACAAACCTCATCCAAAAGTTGGTACAACCTTCTGAACTCAAGGGTAGTTGAAGCTGGCTTCATTCAGTTAAAAATTGATCATTGCTTATACATAAGACAAGACAGCAATGGCTCTATGGCCTTCTTAATAGTCTAGGTAGACGATATGCTTTTTGCCAGCAACAACAACAAATGAGCTCTGTTTGATAGGATTACACTAACTTACACCAACCTACACCGGTGAAGATATTCCACAAATATTCAAGTAAAACTAGGTGCAGACATATAGTATTCCTACATTTGTGGAATTGCCCTCCTGATGTAGGTTGGTGTAAGTTGGTGTAGTCCTATCAAACAGAGCTATGGACAAAACAATTAATAGACACTTTTAATACATATGTCATGGTTAAAATAGAGTCAGACCCCAAATTCTTCGTTGGTTTTGAAATTAACTGTGGTTTAATACAAAAAAAAGGTCACCTTAACCCAATTCAAATACATAGATAAGATTCTCCAAAAATTTGAGATGACCAAATCCAAACCTATATCTACGCCTATGGAGACTAGGCTAAAAATAAATAAACCAACAGGCACCGATGACACTGAGTATAGGGTGATGATAGGGAATCTTTTGTATGTAGCAAGGGTTGACAAGGCTAGACATTTCATTTGCCATGAATTATTTCTCTCATTTTCGGTCTGTCTCAACTGCCAAAATAAAAAATTATGCCTATAGGATAATCAGGTATCTCAAGTCCACTAGAGACTATCCCTTGGTTTTTCATTTGGACTAATCTAACTTTAAAATCTTTGTCGATGCATCATATGCCCCTGATGTAGACGACACACCCATCATTTTAGATAATCTGGAGAAAGGGTGCTCCATTTCTGAGTACATGGTCTTTGTTTACAGTGACTTACTTAATTGAGCTGTTCATTGGCAAAAAACAGTTGCAGATTCGTACAGCTGAATAAATTGCATTATGTGATGTATTAGACAATATTATTGTAGTCTGGAGATTAGTGGAGAGCATTTTTCCTGTAACCGAAAGCATGCAAGTATTCTGCCTTGTTAGGCTTTTCATAACAAAATCATTCAATTTAATGATATACGCTCTTCGGATCAATTGGCTGAGTTCTTACAAAAGCTCTTGACTGAAAATCATTTGAACTATTAGTTTCATGTATCCTCCTCATAAGTCAACTTTTTGGGTAACTTTTTATTAACCCTTTAAAATTTCTGATGTTATGGTTTTAGACTGTGGATGGGCATTGGTCTTTTAGCCCCTATTGAAAACAGTGTGGTCCATAATTTGTTTCACTCTGTCCTTCACTTAATTAAAACTTCAATATGTTCCCAGTAGCTGCTATCAGTATCCCTTTTGTATTCCATTGATTCCAACAATAGCCTCTTCCTAAA
>WOFM01000024.1:0-22431 GCA_011428145.1 Ericerus pela
CTTACCTTTAATATACCAACATTTTCTTTTGTACATTATAATATTTTCATGTACATATTTCTGAAATATACACTATAAATAAAATATTATATGTGTCGTATACATTTTGTAACAATTATACCGTTACACACCAGAAGGTAATTTGACAGAATTATGTGTGTTAAGCCACTTCATATTAAACATATGGGTAAGCCAAAACCTAGGCAAACACTGGCAATTTTAGAGCCGGTCCGGACAGTTTATATATTGGCTTATTTACACGCACACATACACACATACAAAACAAATACAAGAAAGATTACTCGTCGCCACTCTGTCAGCTTGTTACATCTTATCTTCTCCTTCATTTATCCGCTTCACACACTTTTCCTATTTACCTGTTTCACCTTTCTCCGTTTTAATAGCTTTCATGCTATACACACGTTTTGTGTCGCATTCACTTTTCTTGCTTACAAGCATTCTCAATTTTCATTTTCGTTCATCTTATTCATAAGATCATCAATCTTATAAATTCGAACAGTTTTGTTTTCTTGTGTTAACAAACCCTGCTCTTTTCTACGTTCGCAATTTTTTGCATTTCTCTATTTTCTTATATAGACTCGTTCAATTTTACTTCGTCATGCCAGTTCTGGTAAAGTTTATGATTTGTGCTGAGCCATCCCCATCCAATTTGAGGACTACGGTTGCATATCTGATATGGATGCAGCCACTTGTTGACGACGATCAGGAATTCTTTGCTTTTGCCGATGAGTATAAAGCATTGACTCACCACAATCGCCTTTTTACGTTAAATGCGGCACTCACAGCCAGAAGGGACTTAGCTTCCAGATGGGCCAAGCGCACGTTTAAAGTATCGCTGCCAGACAATATTGGGACCTTGTACTTCGACGCAGATTCTAACCCAGTGTTCATGGCTACGATGCTTAATGTCTTTGACAAATCGATGCTAATTCAGCCACAATTTCGTTCAAGTACTCCGGCTCCAGTTGCAGCTGCTTCTTCCAAAACTGTGATGCAATCTTTGTCCTCCATTGTCAAAGATGCCGTCATATCAAAATTTAACACAAAATCTGGTGCGAATGCCGAGGCATGGCTTGACGTTTTCGAGAGCGAATGCAAACGTCTCCAGATTCCACAAACACATTACTGGGAAACTGTAAGACTGTTCCTGGAAGATGCCGCTGAGAAGTGGTATATGATGACTCGACTATCCAGTGACTCAACATCTTGGGACTATTGGCGAAATTACTTTCTTGACAATTTCGGAGAGAGGGGACTTGCCGCAGCACGTTCTGTTTTTACATATCGGTATATTAAAGGCTCGCTATCGGACTACTGTCAGGGAAAACTGAATCTCTTAGCCTCGTTTAACCCAAAAATGCATGAGGTTGACAAAATTGCCCATGTTGTGCTCGGACTGCCGTCGAATCTCCAGGAACGTGTGAACTTATCGAAGTGCACTACTCTCGGTAAATTACTCAATACAATAAACTCGTTCGAAAAACCATTGATGCGTACTTTTGCCTCACCCTCTGTTTCTACGTCTACGTCAAATCCGTTTCCCAAGGCTTTCTCGTCTCTCCAGCCTCGAACCCCATGTGTGTATTGTAAGAAAAAGGGCTTCGAAAGGTACCACCATGAGAAAGATTGTTTCACAAAATTCCGAGATCAGCAACGTAAAAGTAATGTAAAGCCCGATGGCCTGAATAAAGCTATTCACAACTTGGATATCGAGGATTTAGAAAGTGAAGTGAGGGACGCCCAAAAAAAACGATTAAAGCCCTCGTTCGTTGTGCTGGATGTGTTGTACAAGAAAATTCATGGTAAAGGTCTTTATGACCCCGGAGCAAATGCTTCGACGATATCTTTAAAAGCATTAAAAAAGATCAAAAACTTCAAATTTTGGCCTATAAAATCATCCTATAGCACAACGAGCGATATGGGCTCTATTCTTGGCATAACTATGCTTACAATTACGATGAGAAAAATTACAAAAAAAGTCCTCCTCTATGTCCTCGATTCCAAGACCTTTATGTATGATTTTATTATTGCATTGGATCTAATTCCCCTTTTTAAGTTGTCTCTCGATTACAATTTACATCTATCTCAGTTTAACGAAGAACTGAAAGCAATAAATACGAATAATGTAATCTCAAAAATCATAAACAATAACGTAATTTGGAATGATTATGTGCCTTTTGAAATGTTTGAATCTAAAGTTACGCACCTTAACAAAAAAAAGAAAAATGTCATACGTCAGTTAGTTGAAAAGAATGGCTTCGCTTTCGCCACAAACACCTTTGATGTTGGAAACGTAACAAAATACGAGTGCACCATTAATCTTTCTAAAGACACTTACATAGCTAAAAAACCCTATCAGTGCACCTTCGAGAACCAGGCAGAGATAGAGAGGCAATGTAGTGAATTATTATGTAATGGTATATGTGGCGACGGGTGGTCGATGACGAATGAGTGTGTATTACGCACTCGTCGACCACCTAGCAGGCCAGTGGGGTAAAACCCACGAACTATCTTTTTGTGCTCACGGCTGTATAATTTGTCTATGCAGCTAAACTTGTTTACTGGGCTCTGCCCACACACACTCCTCGCAGTACACACAACCAACCGCTATTGGTATTTGTGTGGTGTCGTGTACACTCATACACACATCCACAAGTGGTGACCTCCGACGTAAGTATTTTATTTTTGTTGTTGACGTTTCACCGTCAACAGGGGAAGGAACTGTCACCTCCTTCCCCACCACTTCCAACTAGCTTGGAAACACAACCAATCGGCTTTCAACAGCTGATCTCCCAAAACCATGCCCCTGCTTCAAACGTATGCATACCTGCCAACAACCGAAGAAGTAACTCAGTCGGCTCTCGTCAGCCAACGGAGAAGGTTCTCCTTCTCCTTCCCCTTTCCCTCATTGCTTGTCGGTACTTAAGTACCGACCAACGTCCACAAAAATCAGTTGGCATTTGACTGCCGATGGAGAAGGTTCTCCTTCTCCTTCCCTTTCCATCTCCCTATTTTTTCATTTTTCCCTCTCCTCTTCCCAGGCTCAAAGTCGATACGCAAGTACCGACCAGCCACCCCAAAGAGAAGCAAACAGTCGGCAATCAGCTGCCGATGAGGAAAGTGAAAGCCTCTTTTTTCAATTACCACCATGGCCTCCAAACTAACCCCATTGTCCCTTGATGACCTGGTTCTCCCACTGATGCCTGCAAAGGCCACAGTCAGAAATCCTTCCAAGAGGATGGAGAACCAGCCCAAACCCTCATTTGCCATCCACTCAACGCCACATGCCAGCATGCTTTTTTCAAATGTACCGACAAACTTGGCATTCCCGCAGTCCTCTACACTTGTAAATTTCGGTCCATTCCTCAACAATTACCTTCCGGGTGAGGAACTTCCGGTCAAGCAGCACCAACCGGTTGACAGCTCCACGCTGAGGTTGTCACCCATCCTCAGTCATCAATCGCACCGGCAGGAAACAAATTCCGCCGCGATTGGATGTACCACCTCACCTCCTTTACAAACTCATCCTCCCCGGTTACTCACAGTCCTTCCACCGTTCAACGCCGAGAATGTGCGTCTCTGGCTGCAGCAGATTGAGAATCTTGCTTGCGCTAGTGGCAATACCAGCGAGTCTCAGCTCTACCTGGCAATCTCCGGCCACTTGCCGACCCAGGTAGCCAATGCTGTGTCGGAATTACTTTACAGTTCTGACGACTCGCTGCACACTTGGTCAAACCTCAGCAAACAAATCCAGCAGGAATTTTCCCCTTCCTCCTACTCCCGAATAAGAACTCTGCTGGAGAATACCCATCGTCAACCTTCCGAGAGGCCTTCGGTGTACCATCGCCCCCTCGTCACCTTAAACGAAGGAAGAGTCAATGACGATGTCCTCCACAACCTCCTCTTCCAATCCCTCCTGGTCAATATCTGCCAGACATTGGCCATTACAAAGCCCGCAACCTCTTGACAGGCAGCGCTTGAAGCTGACGAGGCAATAGCTTTCGAGCAAACCTTTCCGTCAACATCTCCTGCCAGTAGCACCATCTCCGCTATTGCAACTCCTGCGGCATCCCCATTGACAGCACCAGCGCCTAATTCCTCGGAGTTAGCTACCATTACCCAACTGCTTCAACAGCTCTTGGCTGGAAAAGAGGTGAGTTCTGTCGACCCCCCCTAAAGATCCCGCCCCATTCCCCAAACATAGGTGTTTGCGTTCACGCAACGCCAGGTCCAGAGACAGATCGCACTCTCCTGACTCTAGCTCCGGTCCTTTGAAACCACGGACAATGCTACGAGTCATCGATGGTAAGAGACCGGTGAATACCCGCTCACCCTCCCGTTCATGTGATGGCTACTGTTGGTATCACCAACAGTTTGGAGGAAATTGCGCAACTGCTCTGACCCCCCATGTTCATGGTGGGACAAACCCCAAAATCATGATCGCCGTGATTCCAAATCCCCTATTTGTTCGGGAAACGAGTAAACGAGTCAGTCAAGACGGCACTCCCACTTGTTTTCACCTCAGTCCGTCTATTCGTGGAAGATCTGCTTAGCGAGCATCACTTCCTGGTCGACACTGGCGCCAAGATATCGGCTATACCTCCAACCACTGAAGACCGGAAATGCAACGCTAAGCTCCAAATCTACGCTGAAAACCAAACTCCAATTAGTACTTACAGAGTTAAGCTAGTGCAAGTAGATTTGGGCCTTCGACGCGAATTTAAGTGGTCCTTTATCATTGCCGATATCGCTGATCCCATCATTGGAGCAGACTTCCTTAGCCACTACCAACTGCTTCCCAATGTCAGCTAAGGGCATCTCCTTGATAAGACCACAGGACTTGGCGTAGTAGGTAAACCTCGCCCTATCGACTATCCCCCGGAGATTTGTCTGACCATCACCCACTCAAATAGTCGATTCCAAAAAATACTCGATAAATTTCCCGGTGTAACCGGTAAAGAAGGTTTACGCCCGAGGATTTCCCCTACCGAAGTCACCCACAATATGGAAACTGTAGGTCGACTGGTGTTTTGCCGGGCCCGTCGTCTACATCCCGAGAAGTTAAAGGCAGCCCGCCTTTCCTTCCAAACCATGCTCGAATGTGGTGACTGCTGACCCTCCAAAAGTGCCTGGACATCCCCCTTGCATATGCACATGAAGCCCGACAAAACATGGCGCATGCTTGGTGACTCCAGAGCACTCAACGCACGAACTATCCCTGACAAATACCCTGTCCCGAATATTATGGATTTCCACGTCAGACTAGCTGGTGCCAAATTATTCACAAAATTAGATCTCGTGCGGGCGTTTAACCAAGTCCCGATGACTGAAGAACACATCCCCAAAACAGCCGTAATAACCCCCTTCGGTCTCTACAAATTTCCTATATGCCCTTTAGACTTAGAAACACCGCCCAAACCTTCCAACAGTACATTGATGGATTGTTGCGAGACATCGACTACGCTTACGTGTACATTGATGACATCCTCATTACCGCCTCCAACCCTGATGAACTCGAAGAATGTGTTACCGAGGTCATTCGGCGTATTTACAACGCTGGCCTCACTGTCAACGGTAACAAGTCCGAACATGAACGTGAAGAGCTCACCTTTCTTGGCCATAGAGTCAACAGTGCAGGTATCAAACCCACTCCCAAACGTGTCCAAGCTGTACTTGATTTCCCACTTCCCAAAACTGTTCATGACCTTAGGCGCTTTCTCAGAATGGTGAATTTCTACCGGCGTACAATTAAACATTGTGCTCACATTCAGAGTAAACTCTTTACACTTATCCACAACAATAAAAAATGTGACAAAACCCCGATAATTTGGACTGACACTGCCAAAACCGCCTTCCGCAACCTAAAGCAGGCGTTAGCAAATGCTGCTCTTTTGGCGCATCCCGATGAGTCCAAACAACTCGTCTTGGCAACCGACGCGTCTAACCATGCGATAGGCGCTATTCTCTATTAACATGTTCCGGATTGCTAGACCCTTTGGCATTTTTCTCCCGCAAATTATCAGACACCGAACGCCGATATCCAACATACGACCGCGAATTACTCGCTGTTTTTGCAGCTGTGAAGCACTTCTGTAACCTGGTCAAAGGGCGTGTTTTCTCCGTCTATACGGACCATAAGCCCCTCATGACTGCCCTGTTTCAGGCGTGCGAGAAAGCTTCACCACGCCAGCAAAATCAACTTTAGTATACCTCGCAGTTCACGACGGATATGCACTACATTAAGGGAGAGGACAATATAGCCGCTGATTGTTTGTCGCATATATCAATCTCCGCCATTACCTCTCCGAGTGTTGTGCCCTACAATGAAATGGCCCTTTACCAACAACACGACCCTCAACTCGCTCAATACCTTGCAGACCCCAACTCTGCCCTCATCCTTGAATTGTTCAGAGTACCCGGACACACGTTACTATTAACGTGCAACACATCCACGGGGAGAAAACGACCCTTCGTACCCACCAAATATCTGAGAACCATCTTCGATTCGATTCACGGGCTCTCGCACCCGAGTGGTCGGACAACTGCCCGTCTGATCACTAATCGATTCATTTGGCCTGGCCTACAATCTGACTACGTTGGTCGAAAGAGTGCACCACATGCCAACAAGCTAAAATCGGTAGACACACCAAAGCCACACTCCAAGCTTTCCACCCTACCAATTGCTTAAAGCATATGCACATCGATATCGTGGGTCCGTTGCCGACGGTTAGCAGTCCTCATCATTGTCTGACAATGATTGAACGCACCACACAATGGCCTCACGCCATCATGACAACAGATATTTCCGCGGATCGAGTGGCAACACTCTTCGTCTAACACTGGGTGTCCTCCTTCGGCGTCCCCGAAACCATAACGACGGACCAGGGACGCCAGTTCAAAAGTGCTTTATTCAACTAGGTTGCGCACCAGTTGGGAATACACAAAATCTCAACTACAGCGTATCACCCCCAATCAAACGGCAAAATAGAGCGCTGGCATCGAAATCTCAAAGCCACCATCATGGCCCGGAAGAACTCCAAAGACTCGCGTGGAGAATGGGCAGCCGATTTGCCTCTCATTCTTCTCAGCCTACGCTCAACGGTCATCTCCGACCTCGGCATATCCCCAGCCCAACTCCTTTATGGTGAAGAGCTCCGTCTCCTGGCGGACTTCTTTGAAGATAGCTCACCAAGTGTTGTCACTCACATCGACGGCACTAACCTTCCACAACGCATTTGTGAAATAGCGAATGCATTCACCCAAATCACCCGCAACCACGGCGACTCCCCCTCATACGTCCCAGCGGATCTGAAATCAGCCCTAAACGTATGGCTACGCGTTGATACACCTTGTAAGGCACTCGACCCACTGTACGCCAGCCCATACAAAGTCCTCAACCGTACGGATAAATGATTTGAGATCGACATACAAGGACAACACACACGCGTATCAATCAATCACCTAAAGTTGGCCTATGTCTACACAGATATAGAAACCGACCCAGATGACTCAACTTCCGTCGATGATCCTTTGGGACCGACAGTTGACTTGTCATCTGAGGTCGTTTTACCTAAAAACGATGACTCACCCTCGAATGCCTCACCCCAACCTTCGACTTTGTCTCCACACACAGACGACACGCTTGATTCTTCCCCGATCGTAATTACACACAATCAAAATAAAGAATCGCATCCCGAAGCGTTATCGAAGGAAAATACACAATCGCACCTCATCAGCCAGTCTCTTAGTCGAACAGCTGATGCTACGCTCGACGAGGAACCAATTGCGATTTCCCTTCCTCTCCCACACTTGTCCGAGTGGGCTCACGCAACTGACGACAAGTCAAGCGTTGTAGACGACAACGTATTACAAAAATTGTTTCGTGGCGCCACCTAGTCGCATAAGTACGACGCGTCTTCCTCCTCGGAAGACGAACAGGCCCCGCCTACAAAACAAACTCGTAATATTAATGTGCAACAACAGCTGACGCAACTGCACCTTCGTTCGTGTTTACGAGACGAAAATAAACGACGGTTACGGTCAAGAAAACGAGTAAAATTTATGTTTTAGAAACTCACTCTTCTCTTGATGCGTCCAGCTGTTATATACTCTTCATCACATGCTGTTCATCAGGCGCTTTTAACTATATTTCACGTAGCGTAATAGACTGGTGAAATGTCCCAAGAGCGTCTTTCCCCTTGCATGTCTGATATTTTGGAAGATGAAGAAACAGCTCTTTTAAGGGCTACACCTCCACCAACTAAGGGTGGTAACGGCGATGCACCGTCGTCTCCTTGTGCAGACAACCATCGCTCCCCCTCTCACTCCTTCTCTCTCCCGACATCACCAGCTGACGTCGCCCCGTCTCCTTCCTCCATGGCTACTGCCACCTTGCCACCGGTGAAGTAGACATCGCCCGTACCCTCTACGTCCGATCAAGTATCAGCATCATCCGTGATGCCTACCTATGTCGGACCTGCACAAGAAGGTGCAAGCCGTACTCCTTCTCGAGTACCGCAACGGCAATCGATGCTGAGGCAGAGGGTGGAGTCTGCTGTAAGGGGTCAAGGTGTGCCCCTTCAACAGTTCCGGCCTGTTCCTGGAGTGGCAGCTCGGGGCTCTGAGTACTTACAGCGTGGCCTTGTCTGTAGCTCTTGTTCTCAGGTTTTCGTGCCACTCCCCAGGAGGACCACATACTCGTTGGAGACACCACCTCACGCTCGGGCCGCTGTACAACTAGGCAATGTGCGGATTGACACCCGCACATTCGCCGAAGTCGTACAGCGCATTCAATCTAAGGGACCTTTGCCCGGTCCTCAACCGTCTTCCTCGGTGGGCCTCTCCTCTGGGGAATTCCCGCCACTCAAGACAGTTAAGCAGATTGAACCGCTTCCTCTTCAGAAGCACTGAGTGAAAGCAACTTACCAGCGGTGCTCGTCTGTCTGCAGCAACAAAGCGGTCCCCCCAACCGTCGACTTCCAAAGTTGTGGAGGCACCAGTAGCCACGCAAAAGGCATCGTCGGTCCCGAAAGGCAAGTCGCCTCTACTTCGCCCTTTGGTCGTATCAACTGCCCAGGAAGAGACAACGATGGACGTCGACCCAACTCCAGCCCCAACCATCCATCTCCCCCAACCACCACATTGGTCCCTCAACGCGTACTCTCACCAGTACGTGAAGAGGTTGAACCGACAGAAAGTGCTGCTGTCGATAACCCATCAGTTACCGACTTAACGGCAACACCTACGCTGGAAAATGTCCCCGAGCCTCAGCCATATACCTCTTGTGCTAAGAGTCCCCTGGCTGTTGGCAAACCAGCAAAGTGGCCCCATTTGAACTGTAAGGCAGGTGGTCGCGCCCGGCGTGAAGCTCGCACTCGTGGTCTCTCCTCTATGGAGCTCAAGTGGGACAAAGGACGCGGCAAATCCCAGACCCAAACTCCCGCTCCACCACAGGCTTCCACACAGGAGCCTACCCCGTCTATGGTACAGCCCCCTGTACTGCAACCGGTGGTTCCTCCTGTGTCGCAGAATCAAACACTGCAGCCGTGGGAGCAATTTACCCCCACCGTGCTTGCAGCACATAACGCTCTATCGCTCGCCCTAGCAACAACACCGATGCCACTTCCCCAAGTTGTGATGCCTCCATTCCTATTCCCCCGCATCTACAACTTTTGGCACCGGTATATCCTCAGGCCCTGGTTATGCCGCCAATAACCTACCTGCCACCCCTCATGAGCATTCCCACATCTTGTCCCCAGACTCCGCTCATGAGATCACAAACTCGAGTGCGCCCTAATCCACAGCCTCAAGCACCCCGTACACGTCCCTCCTGTCCCACTCTCCCAGCCAACTTCGGTAAGCCCAAACCAAAGAGACCTGACAATCCTACTACGTAAACAACATCCATGAGCATAGTAGTGAATGCCGTGTCACACTTGACTGGCGTCACAGGTCACCGTAAGTTTCCTCGGAAACTTACGGTGAGGAGAGTGGTGTGGCAACGGGTGGTCGATGACAAACGAGTGTGTATTACACACTCGTCGACCACATAGCGGGCCAGTGGGGTAAAACCCACGAACTACCTTTTTGTGCTGACGGTGTATAATTTGTCTATGCAGCTAAACTTGTTTACTGGGCTTGGCCCACACACACTCCTCGCAGTACACGCAACCAATCGCTATTGGTATTTGTGTGGTGTCGTGTACACTCATACACACACCAACAGTATGATTACTCAGTTGTCTTCCCCTTTCGCATCTCCGGTTACAATGCAATTTAAGAAAGATGGTATGTGCGCTACAAAAGTTAAAACTCGTATGTGCGTTGACTTTCGCGAGTTGAACAAGCTTATCATACCCAAAAGTCAACCTTTCCCACTCATAGACAAAATCTTAATAAAAACACGAGGCTGTTCATGGTTCTTGGCTCTTGATATCAATGCCGCATTCTAGTCTATTCCAATTCGGAAGTCGGATAGACCCAAATTGGCATTTATCACCCAGCACGGGCATTATGAATGGCGGTCGATGCCTTTTGGATTAAAAGTGGCACCGGCTATCTTTCAACGAATCCTCTCAGGTATTTTTCTACGTAAGGATTTAACGTCATTTGCCGTCAGTTATCTCGACGACATCTTAGTTTTTTCTTGTACGTTCGAAGAACATCTTTCTCATGTTCAAAAAGTTATTTCCACTGTCTTTGAGGAAGGTTTCCGTTTAAATTTCAAAAAATGTAATTTTGCCAAATCCTCCATCCAATATTTGGGCCACATCCTGGGGTCCAATACTGTTCAACCTCTCCATGACAACCTTGTCGCAATTAACTCCTTTGGAGGACGGTATTCAAAAACCAGTCGCCTACTTCTCCAGAAAATTATCAAGTGCTCAAATGAAGAGGAAGGAAATATACATCGAAAGTTTGGCAATCAAGGAAGCCATTTGTTACTGGCGCTTTTGGTTGATTGGTTGCCACTTTACTGTTATAACTGATCACAAGCCTCTTCAACACCTTAACCTCGAAGATCGAACCAATGAGGAACTTGGCGATTTAGCCAACAAACTCCTTCGATTCAACTTTGATATCCTTTACAAACCTGGTTTCTATAATAACGAAGCTGATTGCCTTTCCCAAAATCCTGTTCTCAGCCCTTCTTCAGATTCCACAGTGCATGAACCCCTTCTTCCCTCCTTCAACTTCCTCTCCCTTGGAGAAATACAAACGCTACATGCGAATGTAATTAAATTAAGTCACGATGTTACGGAGGAGGATATTGTTTTTCGTACCATATGTGGAAAATCACGTATCGTTTTGGATCAATTGGCAGGAGAACGCTTAACGAAGCTCGTACATTCCAAGTACGGTCACATCGGTGCAAAACACGTACTTGCTATTATTTCTAAGCATTTTACGTTTCCAAACCTGTATAAATTTGTTACTGCCTTTTGTCAGAAATGTACAATTTGTATACAGAATAAAACACGTCGAACCCGTCGCAGCGCCAGGCTAGGTATCCTTGGTCCCTCTTCTGCTCCTTATGAAATTATGTCCCTCGACACCATAGGTGGTTTTGGGGGCAATAATTTGAACCTACGTTATCTACATCTACTGGTTGATCATTTCTCCCACTACGCATATATCCTCTGTACAAAAGGACAATCTGCAAAAGAGATGGCCTCTCTTATTGACTCGGTACATAAGTGGAACTTTATAGGGATGCTTATAACTGATCAGTATGGGGGACTAGCCTCCAACAAATTCCATTCCTTCTGCTCCCTCTCCAAAATCAAACATGTCTTTGTCACAGTCGATAGCGCATTTTAAATGGTTTAAACGAGTGTTTAAACCAGACGCTAGTAAATCGAATTCGCTGCACAAAACATGATCCTTCTACTCCTATGAGGAAAAGTTGGGCTGCTATCCCTTCTGAATGCGTTAGTCAGTACAACAATACACCTCACAGCGTTACAAAATTCACACCTTCTTATCTACAAACCGGTTGTCGTGACGACATTGTTCCTAAATCACTCTTGAATCCCCCTAACCTGACTGTAAACCGGGAGTTAGTATTAAGTAATACGATTAGATATAACCAGTATAATAAAAAGTTGTACGATCAAAATAAGAACAAAATCGAATTTGACGTAAGCAATACAGTTTATGTGGATAATGGTAGTAAATTGAATAGGGACAAACTCGATAAGTTAAGAATTGGACCGTACAAGATAAGTAAACGATTGTCAAACAATGTGTTCGAAGTTACCGTTGGCCATGGGCCGTTATGTAATAGAATATATCACGCGAGTAAACTTGTATTATACAAAAAATGTACACGATGACTTCACCCTTGTTTTCCTTTCCTTTTTGTTGCCTTTTGCTCCTAAATGAGTGGGGAGGGTCGATGAAAGATTACTCGTCGCCACTCTGTCAGCTTGTTACATCTTATCTTCTCCTTCATTTATCCGCTTCATGCACTTTTCCTATTTGAACCTGTTTCACATTTCTCCGTTTTAACAGCTTTCATGCTATACACACGTTTTGTGTCGCGTTCACTTTTCTTGCTTACAATTATTTTTTCTACTTTTACATTAATACGAAAACGGCTTTTGTTCGAATTCTTTAGAAATAAAGCATTCTCAATTTTCGTTTTCGTTCATCTTATTCATAAGATCATCAATCTTATATACGTATGTTTGTGAAAGCAGCCCAGTTGCGTCATCTCTTGTTGGAGTATACTTGTACAGTATTATAGGCGGAGGATGGCGCTTCTTATTTTGAACTTTAATTATAACAGGTGTCCTAGTGATCATTGACGTCGACTAATTACAGTATATTAACTATGTGGGCACTTATTATTTAATAAACGAATCAAATGTGAAGTGAATCAGTTTACAAATTAAATGAGCCTTAGCCTCATCTTATTTAAAATTTTCTCGACCTTTAAAGGCTCGAACTTCTTGTTCTTGTACTCATTCCATTCCTCGAAGCCTCCCCTAAAATGTTATTAATTATGATGAATTAACGGTCTCTTTAAATAAGAGAATTAAGATAAAAAATTTGGGTAAAAACGCATATTTCATATGCTTTTCTAATGGTATGTCTCGGTTTAATGGAGTGGTGAGGGCAGCTGGCCTCACTGAATGCTCCGTAAAACCTGTGTGTAAAACTAGCTTATTGAGTCTCTAGTATAATTCATATGCTCATTGCATAAATCATATCCACAACTGTCAGTTTCAAACACAATGTTTGTTTACTATACAAAAAGACCTCATCGCAATTAATTTTTATAACTGGTAAACCAAAATAATAGGAATATTGATATTTTTTCAGGGATACTTTTGTTTTTGTTTGGCTGAAAAATACACATTTTTTCTACAATAAATATCCTGCGATACTTAGAATAATTTTAGATCTTTCTGATCGGTGAAATAATTTGGTGTAAGAAGTTCTATACAGCAACCGGCAGCATGGATTCCCGGAATTGCCGGTTCTATTTTTCAGAACAGAACACCTGAAAAACATTTCTTTCCAAAAACAAATGACGAATTTCTTTAACTGTTATAGGTATTTCAGTTTTTCCAATTTCACTACGACACAGAAGTAAAACCACTGGGTAAAACTGCCGAGAAACAGCTTTTAAGAGAACCTGTTCAGTTGACCAGAAATAAAACTTTAGAAGCAGCACTTTTTCATTAGGTCATCGAACACGCATCTATTGTGAAATCTAAATTCAATCGATCAACTCTCGATACAAGTTCAGATTTAACATTAACTTTTCTCGAGAATGGGAATGTGTATTTTCTCCAAAAACGTAATCAAGATTATACAAAAAATTCAGTTCCACAAGTTAAGTTTCTTTCACGTAAGTAATCATAAAAATAAAATAAACATACAAACTTTTTTTTTCAATTTTTTGAAAAGCAAGTAAAGAATGAAAAAATCAAAGAATGGAACAAAATGAAGAAATAATTTTTAATAATGATCGAGAAATTTCCGAACAGAAAATTAATTTTTAGAAGACTGTACTTAATGATAACATAATTTGAATGAAGAAAAGTGTTAAAATTAGGTTTTAAAAACAGCGACGAATATTTATCTACATTCAGTATGGCCTACGAAAAACTATTTCGTAGCAAAATTCACATAAAACATAAAAAAATACGACGGAATAAATTTGATCATAAAATAAAATAATTGTATAAGAAAGTAAACGAATTTCCGGCGCATGCGAGATACGTTGGCACATCAATGCAATGTGATACGTAAGTACAGAGATAACTATGTTTGTTGCAGTAAAATTAAAATTTTATCTTGAGAAAATCTGTAATAATTAGCTCGAGAAGCGAACAAAGTACAGATCAGCTGCTGGCATCGAATACACTCCATTGTTGGCGTTTCCACGTTTTTCTTTTCCAACGATGACAAATATTTGCACCAGAATCGAAGCATTTCGTCGCTTTGAATATGTTCTGGACGTGGTGATCTGATCCAATCGTCCACGAAGTACTTCTTTTCCAAGTTTGTCATAAGTATCCTAACGACAGACAGCAGCTCCAATTTTGCATATAGGATTATTTTAAAAAGATATAACATTGTCAGATCGCTGACTGAATACGTCATGTAAGACTGATAAACCCAATGGAGAAGTTTTTCACTGAAAATCTAGTTTGTTCTTAAAACACAATGGTGCTTCAAATACTAGGATGGATCTGCTCTTTTTACAAATATTGTTCTAAATTGTTTTTCAGTTTCTTTTTATTAGGTATTATAAAAAACTTATACATGAAGAGTTGACTGCAGCAGACAATAAAAAAAAAAACCCTTCAAAAAGGGTTATTCATGCACACTAAAGAAAACGTGAATGGTCATGCATCTTTCTATTCTTTTTTAAACTCGGATCCCACAAAAGCAGCGAAAAATGTTGGTGGGATCCATTTCTCAGATCCAAGTTCGGTAGAAAAAATCCAACATTAGTTTATTAGTCCGGTTATTACGATGTACCAGTCAATGATTCAGACGAATTTAGCAATGGTAACCATATCTATATGTATTTTCACAAATCAAAAATCATGAAAGTTATTTTCACAAGAAAATTTCCAGAAAATCACATTTCACGACATCCATTTTCACAAATCGGCTTTCTTGACAATAAGTTTCATGTATTTTTTTTAAATTTTTAATAGGTGAGGCGGATGATTTTCCTCGCAAATCTTTCATGTAATTTTTCGTTATTAATAGATTTCGTGAAAATAGATGTTGGGAAATTTTCTTGTGGTGAAAATGGGTATCGTAATTTTTGATTCGTGAAAATGAACGGAATCTATGACAATATGTCACAAATTGGATTTTAACTAACGCCAAATTCCAGGTTGAGTCTCTCCAATCGGGCCAATCAAATTCACAAGCTTCGCAGTGACAAGTAAAAAAATATTACTCACGAAGAAGTTGTTGACGCACAGCTCGAGTATCATGTGGAATGTAGCTCAAGAAAAGCTGTAAAAATTTAAGTCGAACATATCATGAAACAAGTACTCGAGTGTACCTAAATAAGTACTGAAATCTTCACGACCAATCAGGCAAAAATGCAACCAAGAACGAAAAAAATTGAAGAAACTCTTCGAAACTCTTCGGAAAAAGGAAAATGAACGACAAGAGACAGAAATTATGGATTTTTTCTCTTTGTTTTGTTAATAGAATGAACTTGCTGAGTTGCAACACCCCACGAAAGAGCGAAGGAGCTAAGCCACTCTTCACTGAATATTCTTGAATGACTGTTCTCCTAATCATAATATTTGAAGCGTAGAAAAAAACAAAAATGAAAGCCTATTAAAAGGACGGTTTATACTCGCTGATTTATTCTCTTTGACTTAATACCTAAATAGTTGACAGAAAGGAAACAGTGCGCTATGACGCATCAGTTTTCTCTTTTTTCTTGAAAGTTAAAATCTCCCTACTTTACAGAATACAAGATTAGGATAAAAGAACAAAGAAAGTGAGTTTAAACATTGCTTAAAAAGAAATCGAATCAAATCATTAAACCAATTCGTTATCTATGGATGCGTACCCACGATTTTGTGAGGGGAGGAAACACAAACCTAAGCCAGTAGCTATGACCTCTTTCAAAAAAAAATTGCAACACAAAAATTATATGAAAGTATTGATGCTGAATACTTTTATATAGGTACTTCGAAAATTCTGAACACCCACTAGGGGTACTGATGTATTCTAAACGACAAAAAAGTGTTTCATTCGAAGCTCCAGTTCTGCCAAAGTTTTGTAAAAAGTCAACTCTCAGTTCAGCTGGACGGTTCTAGTGATATGCAAGTGCTGATTTCTGAAAAATGGAAAAACTAACTAATCGATACGTTATATAATTGCCTATTCATATATAGATTGCAATGATGAAAAACGGAACCTTTCGGCATATTTTAAAATCACAATAAAAGAAAGAAAATGTCAAAATTTATAACTAACATAGCATAAGAGAAGACCAAGTGGTTCAATACGATCATATCATTAGAAGTAAACTCTTCATAATAACTTACAAATTGAGTCAGATATGGAAATTTCGGTAAGGCTTGAGATTTTTGGTTAAACGTAGTTTTTTCAGAAAAAATCACACAGCCAGATAAATTTTACTTTTAGAAATTAGACAATTTTCATCTCGGGGGACGTGCGCCCTCTACACCCTCCCAGCAATCCGTCAATGACTTTCGATCAAAATTAATTATAAGAAATCAAATGAGGTAAAATATTCAGAGGGCACAGAGCAGTTCCTCCTTTTGTTAGTAACTAATAAATGAATCAGATGATTGGTTTGATTTCGTATATACACTTTAACGTCATTTTTCGGTCGACTTTTCTAAATGACTGAAACTTTATTCCGTACAATCTTTCTAATGATTTTTCAATCCACAGAGAATCGATAATTGAGATAGTCCTATTCAAGGTTGCACATTTCATTTTATTAAACCATGAATTACAACACCTAGGCCCTACCTGTTCGCCAGCTTTAATAGTTTTCACCGAAAAGGAGACGATGGAATCTTTATGAAAATTCATCGATACATTTGAGTAACAGGAGTGATTAAATAAACGGACAGCAAATTTCCCACGTATAATTCCTTCTTCGTCAACGTCGAACGTTTACTCTGGAATAAAAGGTAGAAAAAAAAGTAAAATAAACATTAACGATGAACAAATAACGAAAAGATAAAGAATCGCGATCACCTTCAAGCATATAATATTGAAACTAAAGGACTTTACGTGTATGTTTTAGTCGTACTAAAGCTTATCAAAAATATTTAAATAACAGTTACCTACAGTAAACTTACATTAAATAACAAATTTAGAAATTATATAGTTGGGCGTATTAATTACTTCCTTATTCTCGCCGCTCGAGACTCCAAAATAATCAGAATGTTTTAAAATATGTAACATAAACGCTGCTGCTGCGCACGGGTCGAACCCTCCGACATCTGAGTGTTTCTCCAAATTATCCTCAAGCTTGTGAATGATCGCGTAATCTCGGCAATCGAATTTTTCAAAATCGTCAAAAACTTTCTTCAATGGATATTTGTAGAGAGAGTGTCGCATCAACGTTTCCAGTTCTTCGCCTTGTTTTGATACAATTAAAAGGAGCCGCAGGGCTAACCACTCAGGTTCACTCAGATCATTGGTGATTGCATTCGATAAAATTTTACATTCGATTCGATGAAATCGGTTAAAAGCATTCTCGCGACATCGTTTGCCACAAAACATCACCTGGGTGAATATTAAAAAATATAATAGTGTGTGAAAGGTAAAACAATATTTAAGGTATTGGAAGTCCTCACGGACCTGATCACGCATTTATATAGTTGTTTGGGATTTTAAAAGAATTAGTAATGTTTCATTAATGAAACATTAAAAGAAACGAAAATAAACAATTATTTTCATTTCTAGTTTTTCTTAAGGGAAAAGGGTGACGAGCTTCTGTTAACCATTCACACACCATACTTTAGGTAGTATTTTAGGCATTCACACCAAATCAAAATCCAAGAAAATATTTAAATCAATATAGGCTTGATAGACTGGCCATGCATTCGGTGTTCAGTGCCTCCAAATAGTACGACATGATTATTCACGCGGTTAAAGGCAGACAATACAACTGAAGTCAAACACGAGTGGAGCGCAATTTGCTCAGCTTTCTGGAATGAGAAAAATTTTCCGTAAGGATGGAGTAAGTGAGCTTCTTTTATTATGCGGGGCGTGACCCAATTCAGATCTACTTCCGTTTCTTTGGGATTTTTTGATTGTAATAGTTTTTTGTATTTTATATTACATAAATTTTTTTTTAATATTTGGCAACCGTGATATGATAAAAAATTTTGACAATTTCACTAGATCTTTTACAAAAATTTAATATAAAAAAATTAACTGAAATGAAAATGGGCGACCTGCTTTTTTTCAAAGGAACTGGAGTGAGCGATGCTACTTTTTTGGGATAAGTGAGCTGGAGCAGGCGCGGATACAGAAAAAAATTTTGGGGGGGGTTTTCAAAAAAAAAAAATTCCTCATAAATAAAACAGAAAATTTGAAATTTTTATTATTTTTTATAATTTTTTTACAATGTGAAATTTAATCGGCGAGGCATTTTTGCCATTAAGTCGATTACCTCTTGGCAAGTCACTTCAACATCTCTATGGACGTTTAACAGTGCCAACCCATTTAACCGCGCTTCCCCTGTTTTATTTCTCAAGTAGGTTTTTAGCCTACGAAGGCAAGAAAATGATCGTTCACTGGGGGCAACAGAAACAGGTAATGTCGCACCAATCTTCAAAAATTTTCCGATAGAAGGAAATATAAATAAGTCGCAATTATTCAATGCTTCGATGAAAGTAACTGGGCGTTTTTCTCGGGGCTGGTTCAAACATTGTCTGCGCCACATTGTAAACTCAGCTGTAAAATCATCCCTACATTCCACATCATTTGGCCATCTTTCTTCAAATGTGTTTACCGTTTCTTGTATTTCTTCATCATCCAACTCAGAACATTTTACTGGCAGTATATTTTGAATTAATGAGAGTAATTTCCGATGTTCAAGAAACCTTGATTTTAGCTGCTGTAGTAAGTGGTCCAAAAAAGGAACAAAGATACAACAACGGAAATATTCTTCTGCACCTCCTACATAATTGTCACGATTTTGCTGCCGTCCTACTCTCCGTGGGACTACTATGTCAACTCCAATTTTTTGCGCTAGTTCTTCAGCTGCTCTAAAGATGAGTCCAAATTTTGCTACAGCATTTTGGCGCATCTCTTCAACTTCGTCATACACATTATTTGCGTATGTAACACAACAGCTCAAATCGCAGCCCTCCTTCTGAAGATAAACACTAAGAGACTTTATTAAAGCAAATATTGGTTTCAAAACTGTTAAAGCAACGAGGAATTGAGGAGCTTGTATCGATGCAAGTAATGAATGAGGTTTAACTCCTTCAGTTTTTGTGTTTTGTTCATTGAGGATTTCCAGGGCTGCACAAATATATTCATGTACATCATAAAATAGACTTAGCGACTCTAAATGCTCTACCCAACGTGTTTCACAGAATTTTAGCAGGCGTATTTGTTTAGCATTTGGGCAAGATGCTTGTATCTGCTCCTTTAAAACAGTACCAGATTTTGTTGATTGACGAAAGAAGTTGACAGTTTCCTTAATTGTTCCAATACAATTTCGAATAGAGGGTATTTCACAAGCATGAGAAAGAGCTAAATTCAAATTATGGTTGGCGCAGTGAACGTAAATTGCTTCAGGGTATAACTCTTTAACTTTTGCAGCACAACCATTCAATGAGCCACTCATAGCACGAGCCCCATCGTAGCCTTGTCCCCTCATATAGGCCAGATTTACACCAATGTTTTTCAGTGTTGCGAGTAAAGTTTGTGCAAGACCTTTTCCTGTAACGTCAACAACAGGAACAAAGCATAAGAAATCTTCTCGAAGTTTATATTCTTTGCCAATTACATCGACGTATCGCACACAAACTGAAAATTGTTCAATACCACTCACGTCCGTGGTTTCATCAGCAATTACTGAAAAATATTTCGCCTCATTAACACGTTTTGTAATTTTTGATGTAATTACTTTTCCGGCAATCTCAATAATTTCATTTTGAATGGATTTGCTCAAGTAGGTTGCATTTGCATTGGCAGTTTTAATATGTTCTCGTAAATCAAAATCACCACTTTCAATTGCAAAGCGGAGAAGCGCCCGAAAATTTCCATCATTTTCTTCTGGCATATTTAAGTTCAATAAGCCGTCGTCTCGATGACCTCTTAATGCAAGCCCCTGCCTACCACAAAATAAAATAGTACGAACAATGGGAATTAACTTATTCCTATTTTCAAGCTGTTGAATTTTTCTACCCTTGTCAATTTCAACCATCACATCATTCTTACGGTTTTCATATATTTCTTTAAAATTTTTTGCATCTTCAATAGCGCCTACATGATATTGCTTATTCTGATGCTCTTGGAATTTTTCAATTGCCTTCTTCCAATTTTGGAAAGCAGTACGAATGAATGAATTTAATGTCTCATGACTTCCTTTGCCAACAGATACTTTAGAAAATGGGACGCAATATCTGCAGTATGCTCCATCTTCACTCGCTGAATACACTAACCATTTAAAAGACTGAAACCATGAATGTTGAAATTTTAAGTTTCGATTACCAGAGCTTGGAAATTTGAATGCACTATCCGGCATCCACACATTTACAAGAACTTCGTACTTTTCAATGTCCGTCAAATCCCGACAACTAAAGCTTGCAATGTCATTAGGAGGACCCTAAAAATAGAATAAATAAATAAATAATTACAAAAAGGGCTTTGAATATTTAATTTTATAAAAAATAATAAAGTTTATTAATTTAAATTAAACTATAAACTGACTTCGGCTTACCTTTTCAAATGCTGATGATTGTGACATATCATGCTTGTGTCGTTTTATTGCTGGACTCTCAATCGATGTAGATGCTGCATTTGACTCCTCGGAGACATTACTCAAATCCCGAACTGATACTGCATTTACATTTTGATTTTTTGGTTTAAAAAATTGAGTAATTTTACTCGCACTCGCACTCATTTTAAAGAAATAATATTTTAAATAAGTTTATCCAAAATTCAAAATTTATAACTTATAGGTACACGAAACTATTTAAAACATTTTAGTCACGATTATTTCATTTAGAAAAATCTATCACTTCAACATTTAATTCAGAAAAGAAAGAAAAAAGGATTAAAAACCAAAGCTGCACCACATTCATACATAATTATTGACGTGTTGCAACTTGTCATTGTTTCAGTTAATCACACATATTTTCTCTACTTTCAGTCTCGATGTCCTACTTCCTGCATGTGTTTAAATGGAAAGTAGAGATTTACTTAAAGCTGAACGCTGCAGCAATTACTGATTGTATCAAAAAATTATTCAATCAAAAGTTATTCAAAATTAAATTTTCTACAAAAAAGTAAGTGGCAGCGTATTTCTATCTCCCCCAGGAGAGGCGCTAGGGGGCTCGAAAGATTGCCATTTTTCAAATATGTTTTATACATTGGATTACTAGAGTAGGAGCTACTTATGGCTGAACGACGCAAAAAATATTCATTTTATGAAAAAAATTTTGCAACAAAAGTTGTTCAGAATTAAATTTTCTACAAGAAAGTAAGTAGCAGCGTACTTCTATCTCCCCCAGGAGAGGCGCTAGGGGGCTCGAAAGATTGCCATTTTTCAAATATGTTTTATACATTGGATTACTAGAGTAGGAGCTACTTATGGCTGAACGACGCAAAAACTATTCGTTTTATGAAAAAAATTTTGCAACAAAAGTTGTTCAGAATTAAATTTTTTACAAGAAAGTAAGCAGTGGCGTATTTCTATCTCCCCCAGGAGAGACGTTAGGGGGCTCGAAAGATTGCCATTTCTCTAATATGTTTTATATATTGGATTGCAAGAGTAGGAGCTACTTAGTACTTATGGCTGAACAATTTTATTGCTTCTGCCTAATGCAAATATGGAAGACTAATCAGTTGTTGGCTTCACTTTTTTTATTGAGTATGGTTTCAGTTCCTTTTTCCTTTTCCCCCTTCTTTCTTACTTTCTCACCTGATTTTTTTTTTTTTTAAATTTCGGGGGGGGGGTTTCAACCCCCAAAACCCCCCCCCTGAATCCGCGCCTGAGCTGGAGTAAACAAGCTCTTAAATTTTTTACGCTAAAATAAGCTGAAGTGAGCGAGCAGCTCTTGAAAATACGCGTAACGCCCGCCTCATGTATGACTGAATTAAGGGACACAAATTCGACGATCGAGTTCGAATCAGCGGAAAGAAGAAATAGGATTATTGTCATTAAGGTTTTTTAGGTTGTACTGTACAAACGCC